>APFE031229450.1:0-12657 GCA_000404065.3 Pinus taeda
CAGACTTCGTTTTCCAATTCCTTATTGCCTCCATTAACTCTGAACTCGTCTGCAGAGAAAGAGGAAGGCCAGGCAAAAGGAATGAGTGCATTTAATGATAAAATGAATGGACCCATTTATATTAGGACCAGTCCACCTGTGAAAAGGAATGGCGAGTTTAGGGCGCTCAGCCCCAGCCCTAGCTCCAGCCCTGTGGTTATTCCATACATTAATACCACAGTTATTGCTTCTTCAAGCCCTTCCCCTACTGCTGGGGTGAGTGAAAGCATTTTAGGTCCCAGCAAGCCCAGAACTGAAGTGGGTCATATTGAAGGTTCAAGCAGAGACAGTGTGAAGAATCTGGCACCGGTACCCAAGGCAAAGAGTGGGATGATGACTCTATGCAATATATTTGATGGAAAATGGGTTCTTGACAACTCCTATCCCCTGTATCGGACAAGGTCTTGCCCCTTCATAGATGAAGCATTCGACTGTGAAGACAGTCAAATGGTAGACCAGATTTGGATTATATGAAATGGAGATGGCAACCTCGAGAATGCAATCTTACAAGATTCAATGCTACCGACATGCTAGAACAATTAAGAGGCAAGCGGCTTGTTTTTGTTGGGGATTCCATCAATCGAAACCAATGGGAATCCATGCTTTGTCTTCTAAGTGAGGCTGTTCCTGACAAGGGACGATATGAAACTCATCATCGAAAAATTACGAAAGGAAAAGGATTCTATACCTTCATGTTCATGGATTATCATTGCACAATTGAATTCTACGTTACCCACTTCTTGGTCCAAGAGGGCAAGGCTAGAATTGGAAAGAGAAGAAGACAAACTCTGCGGATCAACAGGATTGATAAAGCTTCCTCTAAGTGGAAAGGAGCTGATATTCTGATATTTAATTCTGCACACTGGTGGACTCACTCCAAGACATCAGAAGGGTACTTCCTAGAATCTCTTCAGATGGTACAACTTAGCTTTATGGATGTTGAGGACATTCTCAACTATATGTAATTGCAAAAATTTTAGGGAGCTGCAAAAATATCTTCTTCTCTGTGCCTAATGTTCTCATAACATTGGATACTGACAGACGAAATTACTATGAGGAAGGAGGCCAAGTGCATCCCTATTTTGATGTTCTGCTTGCTTTCAGAAGGGCGTTGATGACATGGGCATCATGGGTAGACACACATGTAGACCCTAGAATGGGTAGACACACATGTAGACCCTAGAAAGACTCATGTCTTCTTTCGATGCTATTCACCATCACATTTCTGGTGAGACAGTCTGACTATTTGCTTGCATTATTGGGGATACTATATTTTTCTTGCAGTCTGTCTGCTGTAGCTTAATACTTTAAGTTTGCTGGAAACAGGGGTGGACAATGGAATTCAGGGGGAAGATGTGTGGGTGAGTCCCAGCCTATCTTCGATGACACATTAGTGGGTTATTATCCTGTACAGATGAAAATAGTGGAGGAGGTAATAAAACAAATGAAAACACCAGTAACTTTCTTGAATATCACAAAGCTGACAGAATTTCGAAAAGATGGTCACCCTTCTGTGTATGGTAGAGGATTGGCTGAAAATAAAATCTTGAATTCTCAGGATTGCAGCCACTGGTGTCTGCCTGGAGTTCCTGATTCTTGGAATGAGTTACTGTAAGCAAACAAAACACAAATCAAACCCCTTATTTGGAATTGAAGCCTGATTTAGTATTTTTGAAGGAGTGTTTAATTTAAACTGTCCTAGAATCGTTCTCATCACCAATCCTGGATTGTGAGTTGCTGGCAAGTTTGGAAGTGAGGAATAGGGCATGTGTCTTTGTTGCAGAACCTGGTGGTGCATTTATATATCAGACACCCATATAGCAGTTGTACCTACTGTCAATAAGTTTGTTTTCAAGGAGCTGAACAACAACTGTGATTAATGCCTGCTTTCACCCTCTAAGAGAAAGCATTTCAAGTTTTAGCTTCTAGTTGTATTACATATGAGATTTCTCACAACTTGGTAGTTCTCATTTACCAAATAGAGAGCACTGTGCTAATGAATTTTCCTGGCAGAGAATAATGAAAGCTTTGTACCATTTTTCTGGGTTATCTATATGTAAGTCGTTTCTCTTATAAATATTGGTAGTTAAGATATGTTAAAATATCAATTTTGCACTTGATTCTGTTAATGTTGGTCTTTTAGATTAAAGTCAAGCGAGTTTAACTGAAAAAATTGCTTAATTCAACTCTCTTCAAGTAGTTCCTGTGGTGTTTTAAGAAACTTATTTGCCCAATTCCCGTGGTGCTTAAGAAACTTATTTGCCCTTGCTCTGATTGTGCTTAAGAAACTTATTTGCCCTTGCTCTGATTTTTTTTTGCTCTGTAGTAAATGTACTGTAATTTAATTTTCTGCAGTAAATGTATTGTAATTTAATCTGACATATCACTCTCTGCCTTATGTGGGTAGTTGGAGATTTGATTTTGATTTTTCCATCTTTTGTTTAAAAACATGTCCACAGGTAAGAGGTTCATACCATACTTCATATACGTTTGATTGCTTGTGTTAGGAAGTTTGCTATCCTGGATCTACTTCCCATGTTTTATGTTTAATTCACAAGACTCTCAAGTTTCTATTAAAATTGGCTTACAACTTTTTCAAGTTTTTACTAAAATTACCTATTTGTTTCTAAACCAAGGCTTGTTTGCAGTAAAGCTAAGTAAAGGCTTATAGGCTTATGGGTATTTTGACTTTTGATGCTATTGGATTACTTATTTTCATCTAAGGATAACAAAATGGAGCAATTGATCCTATTGAGACAGACTGGTTTTTGTTTTTAGAAGGTTCTATTAAAATTGGCTCACATCTCTTTCATGTATCTACTAAAATTGGTTCGTTGCTCTTAATGCAAGATCTCTTTGTAGTAAAGCTAAGTAAAGGCTTATGGAGAATTTGACTTAAGGTCCTGTTGGGTTACTTATTTTCATTTAAGGACAAGAGAAAGGAGCAATTTTTTCTTTTCATTCCCATCAATTACCATAGCATCGTTTAAATTCAGCGATCTTGGCATCAATGCAATGCATATTCAGCGTGTTAATCCGGATAAAGAAGCACATTATATTTTGAAATGGATGAAATACGTTATTAATTTATTAATATTAATGTATATTTATTTTGATTTTTAATTTATTAAACATGGAAAAGATTAAAACCATGGAAGCTTTAGATTTGAGCAGAATTAAAAAAAATGGAAATTTTAGAGTTGAGTAGAATTAGGGAAAATGTAAAGTTTAGAATTAAGTTGAATTTATGTTCATTTTTTAAGCTACTTACAGGATTTTGAACCAGCGATCTGGATTTGGAATCAGCGATCTTCACATAAAAAGTGCCTTAAAACAATGAGCTTTATCATGGACTCTTCTAAGTCCATGGATTAAATTAAATTAATGTTAATTTATTTTATATTTTATATTATTTCTTAAATATTAAATAATATAACCAGTTTCAGGCTACCTCTAGAATTTGGCTTACATGAAATTGTTGATATCACAATTTTTTTTCTTTAAACTGTGATTTCAACCATCTAGGTTGATTGAAGAACCTGTTACACTCTAATATTGCAACTTTGGGTACTTGAGATTCCGAGATTTGATTTGTGGACAATAGATATAAACAAGAAAGATTGTATGAGTGCCCTTTATGAACAAGTATGTCACTTGTTTATGTACAATATCTCATCACATGCATTGTAAAAGCAGTTAATTTCATTTTATAAATAATAAAACTGAGAAATAAGATTTTGCAAGTAATCAAGAGGGTCAATTGAGTTTATTTCTAGTGTTTAAAAAGAATGATTGCTATCTTTGCTACTCAAATTTAATTGTCATTATATAATGACTTTAAATCTTGTTATAAGGTCTTGAACCCTAAAAAAATCCATGAAATGCTTGATTTACATTAAAAAAAAAATACTCATATAGATTGAACAGATAAATTGGCAAAATGCAACTTTACTTTCGAACTATCTCTCAAAGTCTTCCAAAAACAGGTACTATCCAGCCAATTATGTAAACTGGAAGAGAAATAAATTGAAACTAGTTTCAAGAGAAATATGTGTTATTAAGAATAAATTGCTTATTAACATAGTAAAGAAACCTTTCATCACTGATCAACAACCAACGAACAAATCACATAGCATATCAATATCTCTCCAGAAACAAAGCTCTGAGAAGGTGTTTGGAAGGATCAGACAACATCATAATGTATTGATGATAATCACAAAACCATGAATCAGTGACTTTTTTCAAAATACATTTGTCCATGTACATGGAATATATTACATTTGTCCATAAATTTGTCTCCCATACAAAAAACCGTAATCATTGCATGTTGGGGAAAAATAAAACATTAATAGGTTCTTCTTTAGTGAAAGAACCATGCTATGATAGACTCCAGAAAAATGATAACAACAACCCATTCACACAATGGGGATTTATATTGATGGTGATCAATGATTTCTGTTGCAATGGATGGTGATCCTATGTCATATTTGGCATCTACATATGTGCTTAAAAATGCTCTTGACATTATATCAGTGGACATCTTTTCAGTATCTGCATAGTGATTGATGGTAAAATGTTGAAATTGACAACTCCAATTTATTGCTTCCTTATGAAGAGGTTTTAAATTGTCCTTCCGAACCCGATAGATGCCTTTCATCTGATTACATATCAACTCAGAGTTGGTGAAGACTTCAATATCATTGACATCATGCTGTTTTGCCTCTTTTAACCCTTCAACAAGGGCAATGTATATGCCTCATTGTTTGTCATCATTCCAGGCACTTCTCTCAAAACACTAAACACTACCAACATCTAAAGCAAGACTACGCAGAATCATCTACTTCCAATTCTAACTCGAATTCCTTTAGGTGGTTTTGATTGGTCAAGAATCTTTATGTATTCTTTAATGGGATAATCACTAGTTACCCTGAACTCAATTTCCTCCACAATCTGTCTGAAGACTACTACCATTGACACAGATCCATTCATCATGGCAAGAAAACAAGACAAACAACCCAAACTAGGACTTGTGCATAAGATGTTGTGGCTTTAACACCACCTTCACGAGATAATGTATTTTCCATCATTAATTTGTTCTTGCAATCTTCGTTTGCAAAGTTGCCAAGCCCCAAATCATAGCTAGTTTCTTGGACCAACACAGGGCTTGCTTTAGGGTTGGGTGGCCCGTTCAAGTTGTCGTTGGAATCTTCATCGACCAAAATAGCCAAAGGAATATCATCATAAGGTTGATTTTCAGAATGACCGGGAAATACCTTGAGTTTGGAATGTTAACTAGAGTATGCATTCACCCAAATTTTCTCAGTAACAAGGACTATATCTTTAGTAGAGCATGTGTCATTTTCAGAAACAACCTTGTCTTCAATTTAATCACCATTGAAATCTTTTTCACATGACCTACCAATATCCCTCATTCCAAGCAAAAGTGTTCCTTTGAACGCGGATCGTCATTTTCATGCCCAAGCCCATCATTTATGCATAAGCCAAGCCCTATAACAACATTCGACCTATCATATTCTACAATATCAATTTCCTCATCAACATCTTCACAATCATTATCAAAATTTGGTGATTCCTTGAAAAAAAAACACATGGTTTTCCCTTGTTTGTTCTAAATATAAATCCAAGTTCAAGTGCAAATTAGGGGCATTGTTGTGTTGTTCTGTTGGATCTTCAATATCCTCTTCAATGATACTAGTAGTGTTTTCTTCTTCCAATTATGTGCTTTTCTCTTCATCAAGTACTTAATTATGATTAATCTTTAAGGTTGTACAATGCCCAGTTTCTTCAAAATATCCTTCTCTAGGCTCCTCACAATGCTTCAAATTTGAATTACTAAACAATTATCTATTTCCAATTTATAGGTTGCCTCCTCCATCTATGATAGCAACAAACTCCTCCTTTACAACAACAATAACATCTTCATGATTTGGAGTATCATCCCCTTGAATGATATCATGAGAACAAGGCCTTTGTGGTATAGGGCTGCCAACAAGCCTTCATATGTGTCTTCAAAACTTTGCGATCTAGTGCCACAAAACCTAATATAGAACTTCATCAAAACATTGAGAGAAGTTATAGTCTTTGGACTACAAGTATGCTTGAACCAATCACAATTCTCGTGTTTGAAGGAAAGAAGAAACAATCTCATCATGGCATCTTCATGTCTGTGACCGGATTTTGACACATTTTTCATATATACTGAGACATGTGGGATAGGAGCAAAAGAGTCCCCTTCAAAATTTGGAAGCTCCACATAATGTTTTGGAGGAGGACTTGTTGGGTAGCCCAAGATATTCTCAATATCCAATGGAGGATACAACACATGCAAATCCCAAGGGGCCATCTTTTGTCTATACAAAACTTCAACTATGAAAATTTAAATTTGCAAGTCACTAAGGTGAGCTTCAAATGCCCTCACAATGATGCTTACTTCACCTTGCAAAAGTCAAGTATTCAAAGACTAAAAGAACGAGGTCTTTTTTCTTCCAATGGAGTTACCTAGATGGAAATAGTGTCAAGCTCAAACTTCATCCAATGTTGCCTTTGAGTAATGGACTTACCTCCCTGGCAATGACAACAAAATCTCACACTTGTAGAGATAAACTCCAAAAGCTCAAGTGTGAGACTTGCTACATCTCAAAAGGGGCCATGAGTCACCTCTCCTTTCCTCTAACTCAAGTGTGGTTCTCTCTATAGATCCTAGAGATCCAATGGCCTAGACACACTAAGTCAAAAGCTCTCCAAAGCTTCTACTTCACACTCTACCAATCAAATGGTCTTATTAATTAGGGTTTAGGTGGAAGATAGGATTACTAGGTTTCTTAAAGTAGTCAAGATTAGAGCCTAGAAAAATGTTTTTTTTTTTTTGACAAAAAGTTATAAAGTGATGAAGAACAAAGAATCAATGCCATAGCTTATCAATGAATTTTTGGGCATATGGAGTTAGACAAGGTGTAAGCCTATGGCCAAAGACATGACTGAAGCAAGTTAAGAGAGTGAAAAAACTTTCAATTAACACCCTACCAATTTTCAATCAATTGTAGATTTAAGGTCAAGGAATGCTATACTAATTTTCTTTAATGGATGCATGGTGAAAATTTTGCAAAAGGAGATGTTAGATATAGCGCAGGTTGATGTTGTGACCAATAATAAGAAAGAGAAAGATTAAGATGATGCTTATCCACCATAAAAGATTCAATACATTAGGGCATTACAATAAAAGTGCACAAAATCATCATAGAATCACTTCATCTACATCCTCCTGAAGACAATTTACTCAACTTGAAATATCCATAGCCAAATTTTACAAAAGGAATTCGCAAAAATATCCATAGCCAAATCTTACAAAAGGAAATCGCAAAAAAATTAGACTGGCTATGAGATTTCTCCCCCAAAACTCTATGCCAAAATGAGAGGAAGTGCATCTCTATTTATAGAGAACGTGCTCAACTTCCCTTACAATAAAATATTACTTTTTAAGCTAAAATCCTCAAAATTAGCCTATAGAGGGAAACAGGACCTCTTCAAGAATTAATTATCCTAGGACCTAAAATAATACAAAACAAGCTTTTTAATGCCAAATGTACAAAAACTTGTGGCACAAGGCCCTCAAAAGGTGACCTATCTCCAAAAATGAGGGGAGAAAATGGTCTTGTGGTTTAACATCCAATCCCCAAATTCCCTTCAATGCACAATAATCCTTCAATTAGTCTTCAAAATTACAATGAAACCCTCCAAAATAGGCATTGGGCACACAAGCTCATACGAGTATGCTCCAAAAGATACCTTCTAGGTTGATCCACATCCACATCTCAAATAGAGTTCCCCACCAGTCGTGGAAGGTACCTTTCCAAGTGAATTCATATCACAACTTAGAACTGTAATAAAACTTCCCAGCATAAACCAACCATCTCATTATGCTCCACAAACCCCTTTTAAGCTAGGGAAATCCTCAACAGTGGAATTTAAGCCTTCCAAATTTAACAATATTTTTTGTAAGATCTCAAAGCAGGGCCAGAATACTTTCAAGGATCCTTCCCGGAAATGAATAAGTAAGCCTCAAAACTGCTTGAACAGCCCCAAGCCTCCCAAACGATGGGTTTTCTCTTTTTTTTAAACTTCAAAGGTACTTCCAAGTAAATACATGGTCCAAATTTAAACGATGCCATCAAACTTATGGTCAAGACCATCAAACCAAAACCAATCCATACAGCAAGGGCTCCAAACAGCCACGTCAAAATATCAAAATTTCAATCCAAATAATGCTCAACCTAAAGGGTCAGCCAACACTATTTAAGCAATCATTTTTTGTTTTAATGGATATGTCAACTCCAATGTATGTTAAAAAATTTGTCTCCAAGAGTCGACCCTAATACACACAGACCCTTTATGCAAAACTGCTCAAAAAATTCGGCCCAGTCTATTTGATTGCCATGACCGCAGGTTTTAGATGCTACTGCAGACGTTCCAGACGATCATTACAGGCACTCCTTTAACAGTCTGAGAGCATGCTTACTTTTATCAGACGCCAAGGTCGTGGCGGCAGTATTCAAAATGTGGATCCAAACTGCTTGTGCATTACATCAGACTCCTCTACAACCATATCTGAGTATAGCCTGTGTCAAAGTCACCTCATATGTTGAGATCAGGGTACAGCCTTGAAGCCAGTACAATTGTCTACAGGTCTGAAACAGAGTTCTGAAGTATGTTGTGTATACATATGTACATTTAGGCTGAATGCATCACATCAACCATTTCTTCAAATCTATTACATTTTATGCAAATTTCAGGGATGTGTGCACATAGACTAAACCAAATTATCATAATCAGTTTGGGATGTGTGGACATAGTCTAAACTAGCTGTTGAACGTCTGGAGATGTTATTGAACCGACCTGCCCTTGCCATAGATAAAATAACTTGTTATTAAAAGAATGGAATGGTCCCATGAAAGCTTGCTGATTACAGCAAGTGCAAGTTCACAACAGATGGGACACAAAGATAACAGTTGTCTCAGCTACTACAATTTGGACAACAGAAACTAGCCAACCAAGGTGTCTAATTAAAAAATGCGCTGTAACTAAGACATGTTGTGACAATCATCACTACTATTGTATCTTATAATGAGAACAGGTACTGAATAGATATAGAGTCTGGGCATTCAATGAATGAAAAAGAAAATATTATACAGCCTCGAGAGTCAAAAACATAACAAAAAGGAGGCATTCGAAAACAAACTACAAAAGTGCACACAAACCGCAGTTCAAAACATCGAAGTGGGTTAGTCCATTTAAGTACAATCCCTCCATTGAAGTTCACAAGGTACACTCTATCAATGGTAATGACAAGCCACTAACCATTTTATCAAACCAATTCCAGATTATTATTGTGAAAAATATCATTGAAATTTTCTTGGGGCAACTTCATCAGTGGCAAGTTGCACGACACTAACTGTTAAAGCCAATTCCTTTTTAGATTGATGAACTGGTGTATTTAATCAGTATGTGCGGCCCATTAAACCCTGAACCAAATGTGTTTTCAGAGCAATTCCACTAAGATCACTTCATTAACCTGAACTGCCAAATCTGTTTCAGAGCTTGCTAGTGCATCATTACCAAAGTCATCCCTGTATTTCATCGACTGCAAGTCACTGCTACAGCGATATCTTTACCGAGACTGTTGTTTGCTGCAGAATACGTCAGTGTCATGCCAAACCAATTTTAAGACCTCATGCAATGGTCTATTGTCCTCTATATGTCTCTGTCAGACATTTCATAGAATAGCTCAATAGCCTCCTCCAACTTGCCTTCCTTACAGAAACCATCGATAAGCGCAGTGTATGTGACAGCATTGGGGTGTATGTCTATGTGGGGCATTTCATAGAATAGCTTCATAGCCTCCTCCAATTTACCTCCCTTACAGAAACCATCAATTAAAGCATTAAATATAATAACATTGGGGTTATGCCCTTCTTTTAACATCAGATGCAGTAGTTGATTGACCTCCTGGAGCTTACCTTCTTTACAAAGTCGATCCATGAGGGTAGTAAATGTAATAGTGTCAGGCTCATGACCCTGTTGCAGCATAACAACTATCAATCCATACGCCTCGTGAGTTTTCACTCTCTTGCAGAACCCATCTATTAGGGTGTTATAGGTAAAAAGATTAGGAAACTCTCGTTTGTTCACCATTTGATTGAACAGTTTGACAGCATCCTCCGTCCTGCCCGTCCTGCAAAGCCCCTTGATGAGGGTACTGAATATTACGACATTTGGAATATAGCCATGTGCTTCCATTCCTTCAAACACTTTGAAAGCGTAATCCATTCTACCTGTTTCACAGTGACAGTTGATAACAATGCTCAGAGAAATGAGATTTGGAACAATGTCTGCTTCAACCATAAGTCTGTAAACACGCAATGCTGATTGATGTCGGTTCCATTGGACTAGGGTACTTAACAAAATATTGCAGGTGGTGATGGTGGGATTAGATTTAGCTGAAAGCAGATGGCTGAAGGTATCCGCTGCCTCCGTAAGCCTGTTGGTCTGACAGAGTGTTTTAACGTGCGAGTCGCCACTGGTATTCAAGGAGTGGAAGGAGCGTTGAGAATTCTTCCTTCCCCGTATGGAAAGCATAAACCTCATCACAGGCGCCATCATCGCCATTGGATTGAAATTGCTTGCTCTGAAAGCCCTAACGCAAACCCGAACGAGCCTCAATTCGAATTCGAACAGCCGGAAAATCTGTCGGGCGATGTCAGGATTTACTCGGCGATCAGATCACTTGTCAGGGAATGTCAGGATTGCTGACAGGGGAGGGTGGCCACGAAGGAGGGTGGCGGAGCTAGGCGAGGGTGGCGGAGCTAGGGGAGGGTGGTAGAATGGTCGGCGGCCTGAGCCGGACGATTTTCCGGCCGGTGCCGGAAAACGGGCCATTCTACCGCCTAGGTAGACTACTCCATTCCTATTTCCACCTCCATAGCAAAGTTAATGCTATGGAGGGTACCTCTGTCAGAGTCTCACAGAGCATCATCGACCATACATCATCGAACCATGCATCGTAAACTTATCTGTCTCCGGCATCCCTCTCCGGCTGCCCATTGAAACCCGCGGCGACCCTGCCCGCAGCCACCCGCAGCGTCCCTCCGGTTTGAGGACTTAATGAGGTTCACCGTACTCATTTAATAGCACGAATTTGAATTTGAATTTTGACTTCGAATTTAAAATACCGCCCAAACAAAATTCAAATTTCTATAGAAGCTCGCTGATTGCGGCATTGGCTTCGGCAGAAACGCCATTGGAGGCCGGGATGGCAGATTCTATGTCGTAACCGATCCCAGGGACGACGACCCTGTAAATCCCAGGCCTGGCACGCTCCGTCACGCTGTCATTCAGAGCGAGCCTCTGTGGATTATCTTCCAGAGGGACATGGTTATCATGCTCAAAGAAGAGCTCATCATGAACAGTTACAAGACCATAGACGGCCGAGGCGTCAATGTTCACATTGCAAATGGACCCTGCATAACGGTACAGTATGTGACGAACATTATCATCCATGGGATTCATATCCATGATTGCAGACCAAACCATATGCAGCTTTGGTACTGAAAAAACTGAAACGAAAGCGGCCCTACTTTTATGTCGACTGTAAGAAATCTCCTGGAGACTGGAGTCATATATTTTGAATGGTTCAGAAAGTAGTCGTACAATTGGATCAACCACACGTAAAGTGATTTGCAGAGATGTATCCAGGTGGTTAAAGTTTCAATAATTAGAGGTGCCATCAATGTCCAGGAGTTCTTGAAAATTTCAGAAGCTGGTACAACATGGTTCCCATATCTATAACCAAAATTTGAAGTCTGTCGTTTTGGTACAACATGGTTCCAACGCCTATCGATTTTCGAACCTCTGCCCTTCTGTTGTATTTTTTTTGGGTGTGTGAAATAATTTTTTGGTGAGAGTTTGATTTTTTATGGTTTAAAATATGTTGTGGATGAAGTGTTTTGGAACTATCAATGATAACACAAAGTCTATGAGAAGACTTCCTCTACATCATGTGAAAGAGCTGAAGTTTTCACACAAATTAAAATATATTATTGAATGTATAGCTGATTTAATGATTTAATGTTTTTTTTCCTGGATTCTGGTCACTTTTACTTGTCTCAACAATTCCTCGTCTCTGCAGACAACTCCGCCCAAAATAACAGCCGTAAGCCTGAGAACATACAAAGCGCCAACGGCAATCAAAAATTGTCGAATAAGTAATCCAACAGCTACATTCCTACCTTGCCATAACTTTGGGAGTAGCAATGTCTTGGCGTTTCCGAATTTCTGTTCAGACGGCGAAATCATTACGAAATTTGAAACTAGCAATTGTCCCAAAAGGTACAAAGAGAGGCCGATAGGATTATTAAATTGGAATTGTTGAATTTTTCTAGAAGAGTTAATTGGTTTGTGAAAATTATGGGGAGTGTTATGGACAAAACAAGTAGTAGAATTAGCATTGAGAATAATATAATATTCATAGACTGAAGTTTACTTTTGAATGAAATATAATTAATTACATTAATATTAGGGTCTATAGTGTCATCCAAGATAAGA
>APFE031229452.1:17740-42558 GCA_000404065.3 Pinus taeda
GAAAATAATTTAATAAAAGTGGTTTACTAAATTATTTTCCAAAGTGAAAGTGATTTTACTATGGTAAAATTAATCCTACATGGTGTATTTCATTCCACCTAGTTACAAATGGTTAGGTGATCATTTTTTGGTGATAGCAGATTTCCCCCCAACGTATGAGTGTTAGGAGAAAATTGTATGACCGAAATACGTTGTAGGTTACACTTCCATGAGACACCAAAGGGGAGTCAAAGAAAGAGAGAGGGAACTTAAGAAATGCAATGATGGACAAAAATGGAGGGCACGGGACCTACTAAATTGATATAAGTCTCCTTTTATGCGGGAATATATGATCTCAAATGAGGCAGGGGAGGCATACCCATACCCGCTGAGATAATTGCATACAAAGAATAATGATGAGCTAAACAATGTGGGACTGAGCTACAATGTACATGATACATCATATACTGGCGTCAATGGGTCATAAAATAATACAATGGATCCCCTATACATAATGCGCCTGGAAAAACATAGGCCATGATTGAATACAATAACATCTGAGTACATGAGACATAATGCTCCTCAAGCTAAAATGGTGAAGGGGGGTCGCAACCAAAGAAGCCTTACTAAATAGGAAAGGGCTATGAAGATCTGAATGGATGATTTGGAGGAGACAAGTGTGCTATGGGCACTGCAAGCTATGGAAACCAAACCAATCAAATCTACAGAACTACATCTGAGGCTGGATCAAAATCTGTGGTCATTCGAGCATGTGTGGGGCTACTTGAAGGGCCTTTTCGCTCTGCTACATATCTTTAATAGTTGAGGATCTGAAATAAGCCCGTTCCTTTATTGTGCTCAAAGGAGGATTATACTAGTCATTACCACCTTCTCCTTTACCTCACTCATCCTCCCTTCATCTCCATTTCCCAGGATTTTCTGTTAAAAACCATATAAACATCATTTTCTCTTAAGACCCGAGCGCTAAAACCCACACCTCCAAAAACTCTTCACCTTTAACCTCCACCGTCGATCTCCACCTCCTGATCTAATGGCTCCCATCGCAGTGACTTACGCGATCATTTCCCTGCCGCCCGATCGTCTCCGCCGAAGATCCAATGGCATTTGCTCTCCCCACATCCACAAAGTGATGAGACATTAACGCACGATGGAGGGAATTTTTCCTCTCTCCTTCACTGCCACATGTCACGCGCTGAATGGGATTGCGCACATCCGTCCTTTTACCGCCCTATTCCCTAAAGCAGTGCAATCGAAACCGCTTATCGCTTAATCCTTTGTTCCCACCCGATAACCACTGCGCGCCTTCATCGCCCGATTATCATTAGAACTGTCCACCCGAGATCCAATGGCTCACGATCATTCCACTCCCGCTTCTTCCAATATCCCCGTTGACTCATCTCTGATGTCTATCCTCCCGATCCAACGGCCAGTCTCGCTCCTCCATCCAGCTTGTACATTCGCCACGTAGTCCACACCCCTTGACCATTTCCCTATACCCGAAAGTCAAAGGTGACCGACCTACCAGTACCAATCATAGTCACTCCCCAACAACCACATTCAATAGACAGTATGACCGGAGAGAAAAAGGACAGAGCATGAGCACGCAGTGGCATTTAACAGTTATGGGACTTCATGGATACGAACACTCCAATTGCTTGAGAGGACAACAGAGCACCTAAGTAGAGCAGATTCACCCACTAAGACAAGTAAACGCACTGGGAGGCTCCAGTAGATAGTTAAATGCGATTGGTGGACAATTATGACCCCTCCATACCTAGGATGGTCAAGTGCCTTTGTAATGAAACTCTATATATACCAATAAACAAGATGTAATCAGAGTTGATGGTTGATATTTTGATGTAAGGTCCAACTTCTGGAGACTGTAACTGCTTTGACACTTGTAATGTCTCGTCTTCATTTTCAGCTAATACAAGCTTCTTTTGTTGTTGATTTCTCACTTTCCATTTCTTTCCTCTTCTAAGTTGTGCCTGATATGCTATATTCCTGAACTCTTGATGTTTATCATTAGAATAGTTGTCATCCTATTTCTGTGTTAAAGTCTTGTATGTATCATGGAATGAGTTATTTAGGTTTCTCTTCTTCTGGTGCCAGAGAGCTATCATCCTTTCTGTGCATTGGTAGATTAGATTTGGAGACTTCTTTACTGGTTGCAGTTGGCCATCACATGGTCTTGTGCATCTGCTGGTGTGGTCAGCATTCTCCATATTCACCCAATCTTAAAACTGTGAGTAGTTGGTGGTCTAAAGCCTTGTAGTCTGGGAGTGTTCACGCATGTTTGGAGTTAAGAAAAGTAGAAGTGGTTATCTGGCTTGGACAAGCATCATTACTTCCATTCATCCATTTGCAACAATAGGTTGAATTTATATGTTACCCGGCATCTTTGAGCTACAACCTAGGAGTGTTTCTTGGAATCCTAACATAATTGGCGCTGTTGCCGGGGAGAGGAGATTGAAGCTCAGCTTCCTTGGGAGAATGGCACAACTCCAACTTTAGACACATTTTGGTTGTAATCATCTATCTGGTGACTCTACTGGAGGACCAACCTAGTGGCAACTCCACATTACAGTTCTGGCTCAGTTTGTGAGGCATACTTAGAGAAATCCCTAGAAATCACCAACTGACCCAGTGCCTGAGCCTGAGAAGATTTTCAATCACAGAAAGGAGCATCAGGATCAGGTAAGCCTAAGCAATCTAATGTATCTCTTGAAGAGAAGGTTATAGCTGAGAATGTACAGTTCGAAGATATAGAGCCTAGCATTGTTAGTGAAGAAATACCCTCAGAGATTCATAAAGCTCCTTGCTCATTTAGTTCCCCTTTGGATCTCAGTCCAAAGAAAGCCTCCCATATAGTCCATCATACTCCTTTGTCCCTGTCATCTATTTCACTGCCTCCTACCATTCAACCTGCCAGTATCCTTCCACTTATCCCAGTCATGGCAGGCCAACAAGCACCCATGAAGATGGAAAGAATCATAGCTGCTAGGTATGGACCCTTGGTCTTGCCTGTTCCTTTGAATACCATGCCTACAAAAGAGTATCAGAAATACATGCCCAACTTCACTGGTACAGAGGGAGTAACAGCTGAAGAACACCTTGAGTCTTTGTTGATAACCTAGATATTAGTTAGGATGATCTCTAGATGAGAGTATTTGTCTAAAGCCTTGATGGAGAGGCTATAAAATGGTTTAGAGAACTGGCCCATAGGTCTATAGTAGACATTGAAGCATTAGATGATGTATTTTTGAAGAATTTGGGAGATAAAAAGGACCTGCTATATTACCATATTGAGTTTGGAAACCTTAAGAGGGAAAATGGGGAATCATTGTCTGAGTTCAATAAAAGATTCAATTGTATGTATAGTAAGATAACAGATGAAGTAAAGTCTACCCCCACATCTACCAAAATCACTTATGCTAATGCATTTGACTCTGATTTTTGCTTGCTATTGAGAGAAAGAAGATGTGCCACTCTGGCCGAAATGCAGGATGCAGCCCTAGAGGTGGAATCTAATATCATGGTTGCAAAAAAGCTCAAGAGTTATGCTGATAGAAGGAGATAGAGAGGTGAGGCTTATTCTTCCTCTGCTTCATCTTCAAAACCTAAATTAGACAAAATGACTAAAATGATAGAGTCATTGGCTGCTGAAATATCTAAGTTGAAGGTTGAACAGAGCTCTAGAAAGGCAAGGCTTCCAAACACATTTGCTCCAAGAAATCCAAACCATTCAGAAGAGAAAATGATCAATTACAGATCATTCAGAGAGGTAAAGAAGCTAGTGAATAACAAAGGGTCAATGCTCCTTTCCAAAACGTAGTCATGGAGGAGGAGCAGTTTGGAGAAAGGGATGAAATTCATTGCATGGAAGATAAGGGCAGTGTTGCCTTTTTGACATTAGCTTCCTATGAAGAATCATTACTCCAGGAACAAACCAGTCAAGAGTGGGACAAAGAGGTTTTCCTATAGATTGATGAACAACAAAGGTATAATTTGAGGTCAAGACCAAGCAATGTCAAAGAGAATCCTGTCTAGAGAGCTGTTGTCCCCACAGAGCATCAGAGCATTAAACATAAATGGCCAACAGTTGACCCAGTCGTCCTCAAAGCACTAGTTCAAGAGGTAAGAGTTCCTGACAAGTTCCCTTGCCCTTTCAGTTTTGAATCAGAAGTCCAGAAGTTAAAAATATTTTTGCACCTGATAGAACTTGCAAAGAGTGAAGTTTTTAGAAATCCTATCCTTGATGCTCTTGAGCTGAAAGCCATGCAAGCCTCCAATGACTATGTCAATTTGCAAGATGATAAGCCTGTAGTTGTCCTTGGCCCAATGACTGAACCTGCTGATGATAATTCCCCATCATTTTATGTCTCTTTGACCATTCATGACAAAACCCTCCACAATTGCCTGCTAGACATAGGGGCCAGCCACAATCTGATGCCCAAAGCAGTCATGGAAGAGTTAGGCCTTGATATTACTAGACCTTATCATCATTTATTCTCATTTGATTCAAGAAAGGTCAAATGTCTAGGATTGATCAAAGATTTAGCTATTACCCTAACTCAGTTGCCCATGAAGAGCATGATGATGGACATTGTGGTAGCAGATGTCCCTCCTAAGTTTGGCATGCTACTGTCTAGAGGTTGGATTAAGAGACTAGGTGGGTCATTACAAAATGAATTATCTTATGCCACTGTCCCAGTCTTTGGAGGAGAAAGCAGGAGATTGTACAGAGAAGCACAGCTGGCCTACATCATCAGTGATGAGAAGAATCCTTCAAATCATCCTATCTATGCTATGGACACTGACTTTGGAGCATGTATTCTCCAAATAGAAGAATCTCAGAAGGCCTCAATGCAGCTTAAGAAACCAATAGTCCAAGCCCTGGGAGAGCAAGGAAGTCAGGTTTAGGAGGTGTTTTTGATGGAGCATGGTCAAGGGAAATTGTAGGAGTAGGAGTGGTGCTGACATCCCCAAAACAAGAAAGCACACATATGTCTTTTAAGTTGGCTTTCCAAGTCACAATAATATAGCAGAATATGAGGATATGATATTGGGCCTTAGTGCAGCTAAGGACAGAGGAATTGGAAACATAAAGGTGTTTGGAGACGCAGATCTTATCATTCAGCAAGTGAACAAAACATTTCAAGCAAAGCACCCAAGGCTGAAAGCATATAGAGACGAGGTATAGAGACTCAAAGATTCTTTTGATAATTTATGCATCTCATATATCCCTAGAATAAAGAATCAGCTTGCTGATTCCCTTGATGTGTCTGCTAGCATGTTTATTCCTCCCATGCCTCCCAGACTGGTTTATGAAGTTCACATGAGACATAGCCCATCCTTACCTGATAATGTCCAACATTGGAAAGTTTTTGAGGATGATGATGAGGTAAATAGGTTTCTTTAGGTCATTGATGAATTCTCTGAAATGCAAATTGACCAACAGAATGATGCCTTGGAGGAAAGTCCCCAGCCCCAATTTAGAAACAAAATTGGCAAAGGTAGCATTGTCTAGTTGCCCAGCAAACAGATGCCTAAAGGTTTAGTTCCTTTAGAAAAGTTGTTTGACCAAAATGATGTGCCTTATAAAGCTGCCCAAAAAGAAGACCAATCTGCAGTCCATAAGCATAATATAGGGAGTCCATATCATCCAAGGTATATAAATCTTTCCATCCCTCTATCTGCTGCCCAAAGTTCTGAGTACTACAGTCTAATAAAGAAATTTGCTAATTTTTTTTCTTGGGAATATAGTGACCTGAAAACATATGACAAAAAGATCATCTAGCATAAGATTCCTTTAGATAAAGACACCATCCCTTTTAAGCAGAAACTAAGAGCCATAAATCCTTTGCTCCTCCCTCTGATTGAAAAAGAACCCAAGAAGTTATTGGCTGCCAAAATCACAATTCCTCTGAGATATTCAAAGTGGGTAGCCAACTTGGTAGTGGTGAGGAAGAAAAGTGGAGAAATCAGGCTCTGCGTTGATTTCAAAAACTTAAACAAATGCTCTAAGAAAGACAATTATCCACTACCCAAGATGGATCATTTGCTGCAAAAAGTCTCAGGAGCCAAAGTGATGTCTTTCCTGGATGGATTTTCAGGATATAATCAGGTTGTTGTGCATTCAGATGACCAAGAGAAGACTGCATTCACCACTCCTTGGGGCACTTTTATGTATTGCAAGATGCCTTTTGGGTTGATGAATGCTAGAGCCACCTTTCAGAGAGCTATGGATATAGCATTTATGGGAGAGAAGGATAAGTTTGTCCTTATCTACCTAGATGATATAACAATATACTCTAGCAGCCATCAAGACCATTTGCAACATTTGAAGAAAGTGTTTCTGAAGTGCAGAAGGTTTGGGATTTCAGTCAATCCTAAAAGGTCACAGTTTGCTTTAGAAGAAGGCAAGTTGTTAGGACATGTTGTGTCTACTGTAGGTGTTAGAATTGAACCAGAAAGAGTAAGAGCAATACAGACCTTGTTTGTCCCGAGATCAAAGAAGGATATCCAGTCCTTTATGGGTAAGATAAACTTTGTAAGGAGGTTTATCCCAAATTTTGCAGAACTTGTAAAGCACATTACCTCCAGGTTGAAAAAGAATTGGGATTCTAAGCTCAAGTATGCATTGTGGGCTGACAGAGTAACCACCAAGAAATCCACAGGGAGTTCTCCATTCAAGCTGGTATACGGCACTAAGGTTGTATTCCCAATTCAGTTAACCCTCCTTGTGGAAAAGTTCTTGCAAGAAGAGCAAAATGAGGAAGAGGACATGGCAAAAAGGATCACTGGTTTAGCAGAGGTACATTAAATCAAAGAACAACTGGTTGAGAAATCTGTAGCACATCAAAAGATGGTCAAGGAAGCCTTTTACAGAAGGGCAAAAACAAATAATTTTCAGGTTGGAGACTTGGTTCTTAAGTGGGATGCCCTGAAAGAGAAGAAAGTCAACCATGGGAAGTTTGATGCCCTATGGATGGGACCTTTTGTCATCACTGAGATCCAGGGGAAAAATACTTTCATGCTGGAAAGTATGGAAGGAGAGACAACTTTTGATGGCCCAGTCAATGGGCGATTTTTGAAAAATTATATTGTTTAAGGTCTTCAAGCCTTAAAATTTGTAAATATGTTGTTTTATTAGGTGTAAGCTTAATTAGACTCCATGCCCAATGGAACAATAGGAAATTTTGCTCATCTAGTTTTGATAGGAAAGGCATTGGTCTATAGTTCTTGAGACCTCACAGGGAGGATCTCATCCCCAAAAGGAGCCAATGTTAGCTCTGCTACATATCTTTAATATTTTAGGATTAGAAAGAAGCTCGGTCCTTGGTTGTGCTCAAAGGAGGCCTATACTGGTCATTCCCACCTTCTCCTTTACCTTTTATCCTCCCTTCATCTCCATTTCCTAGGCTTTTCTATTAAAAACCATATAAAAATCCCTTTCTCTTAAGAGTTGAGCCTTAAAACCCACACCCCCATAAAACTTCACCCATATGACTGCGCGCCTCCATAAACTCTTCACCCGTAACCTCCATCGTCGATCTCCACCTCCCGATCTAACGACTCCTGTCGCAGCGACTTACGTGATCGTTGCCCCGCCGCCCGATCGTCTCTGCCGAAGATCCAACGGCATTCACTCTCCCCGCGTCCACGAAGTGATGAGATGTTAATGCACGATGGAGGGTGGTTTTCCTCTCTCCTCCACCGCCACGTGTCATGCACTGAATGGGATCACATGCATCCGTCCTTTTACCGCCCTATGCCCTAAAGTGGTGTGATCGAAACTGCTTATCGCTTAATCGTTCATTCCCGCCCGATAACCACCGCGCATCTTCATCGCCTGATTACTGTTAGATCTATCCACCTGAAATCCAACGGCTCAAGGTTACCCTGCTCTCGCTTCTTTCGATATCCCCATAAACTCATATCTGTCATCTATCCTCCTAATCCAATGGCTAGTCTCGCTCCTCCATCTAGCTCGTACATTCACCACATAGTCCATGCCCCTCGACCATTTTCGTATATCCAAAGGATGAAGGTAACTGACCTTCCAGTACTAGTTGCAGTCGTTCCCCAATGACCACATTCAACAGGCAGTATGGTTGAAGAGAAAAAGGACAGAGCATGAGAATGCAACAACATTTAGTAGTTATGGAACTTCATGGATATGAACATTCCAACTACCTGAGAGGAAAGCAAAGCACCTGAGGAGAGTAGATTCACCCACTAAGACAAGTAAACGCACTTGGAGGCTACAACAGATAGTTAAATGCGATTGGTAGTTAATTATGACCCCTCCATACCTAGAATGGCCAAGTGCCTTTGTAATGAAACTCTATATATACCCACAAACAAGATGTAATCATGGTTGATGGTTGATATTTCGATGTAAGGTCCAACTTTTGGAGATTGTAACTGCTTTGACACTTGCAGCATCTCGTCTTCATTTTTAGCTAATACAAGCTTCTTTTGTTGTTAATTGCTCACTTTCCATTTCTTTCCTCTCCTAAGCTCTGGCTATTATGCTATATTCCTAAACTCTTTATGTTTAGCATTAGAATAGTTATCATCCTATTTCTGTGTTGAAGTCTTGTATGTATCATTGAATGAGTTATTCAAGTTTCTCTTCTTCTGGTGCCAGAGAGCTATCATCCTATCTATGCATTGGTAGATTAGATTTACAGACTTCTTTACTGGTTGCAGTTGGCCATCACATGGTCTTGTGCATCTGCTGGTGTGGTCAGTATTCTCCATATTCACCCAATCTTAAAATTGTGAGTAGTTGGTGGTCTAAAGCCTTATAGTCTAGGGGTGTTCACGCATGTTTAGAGTCAAGAAAAGTAGAAGTGGTTATCCGGCTTGGACAAGCATCATTCCTTCCATTCATCCATTTGCAACAATAAATTGAATTTATATGTTACCAGGCATCTCTAAGCTACAACCTAGGAGAGTTTCTTGGAATCCTAACAGGGCCACCCCCTCATGAGGGCTGGAACATCTCGTACACACCCAGGAATCATTGGGACAATAATCTGGATCATCGAACTGTCAAGTGTACAAATCCAAATCATGTGATAAGGAGCTAGCGTCGAGCACGTGACAAAAAACTAAGTCAAAGGGAAATGATGATTCCATTTGCTTGATCTGGAGCCCTGAACAAAGATGAAATATGGAACTAAAGTACACTACTTTCTAGGCCACTCTTATGGAATAAATGTGTTCAGGTCGATAGAACAGGGCATGCCCAAGTTAAAGCAATAAGGAATCCTTAACAAAGTCACAAGGAATCATAGTAGAGTGACTGATAGATTGAAACCAGGGATGATGATGGAAGGAAAAAAAGTGAGTGGATGACTAATTAATTCCTTTATCAGAGAATAATAAGTATGGTTGACTTGGCACTGACCGATTTGATTCATGAGGGGATGGTCAATGACTCAAACGGAGGTTCAAAAATACGGAGCAATAGAGCTAGAGGCCAAATATGAATATAATGGGATAGATGTGACACAAAGATGTATGGAATACTGTAATTGGACTCAAGGGGACTTAGAACAGAGTCTGTAGATACAAGGATGACTCATCTTGAATGCTCTGAACAAGGATAACGTGATGATGTTGTCACCAAAGGGGACCATCAAAACATGAGTAAAGAATGGTTACTCATGATGAGCATTGACACACGAGTAAATGTGTGCTAAGGAAAAGTGGTACCATAGTACAAGAGACTCATATGAGGAAATTTGGTTTTAATAAGAGGCAAAATGAAACTTCATGGAAAAAATGGCTTCCTAGTGAAGTGTAAACTACCAAAAAAAGGGAGACCCGTTATAGAACTCGGTGAGAGCTTTCCAACAGTGCTGATGATTTATCAAATAGAGCTATGGTTTGGTTGCAATTGGTGATGAAAAAACCAGGGTTTTCCTATAAAAGGGCCTTTGTCCCCCAAATCCAATTCATTTGCATAATGAACTGTGGAGAATTTGGAGAGGAGGAGAAGGCCCTAAATCTTGTGGAGATCATAACGGACAAACTGATCGTCAGAATTTGGATCTGTGACTTTCAAGTAGGTGGCCTTACTTGTCTAAAAATGGCCTTAATGCTTCTTGAAAGGATGGTTCCTAACGAAGAATCAAGGTAAGATATGAATACATGAATGAACTACTAGAGAAGGTCAAGGATCATCCCTACCCACCAAGTCAAACATGGGGACTAGGTGGTAAGTGTGGAATCACATAGAGTAGAAGGTTTGAAGATATGGCATCAATCATCTACATTATGTGATGTGCATATGGATCACTAGAGAGGCTGATAGGACAAACTATCTGAGGAATGAAAGGATAATCGACCATACCTAGATCGTTGGGGTCTAGGATGAGGCTTAAGTTAGTCAAGTGAGAAGGTGGCTAGGGATGCCATCATGCCCCCAAGCATGGGATACTAACCCCAAGGAAATTTGATGGAGGGGACTAATCTAGTGTGCAAAGGTGGGAATGATACCCCTAGCTGGATGAGTTTGTGGAGTGCCATGGTATTCCAAGTGCTCAAATAAGGGATTCAAGCATCTAGTCCTATTGGCACAAGATTCTCTAGAAGATGATGATGGGATGTAGGGGCATAGGAGCCCCTCAGTTTGGTATGGATGTATGTAGCATGCTATGGGCATGTCAAATGTATTTAGAATAGTGGATTCCAAACACATTTTGATGATGTGGTTTGCCATTTTTTTATGTTATGTATGTCTTCTTATGGGAAGAACTAGTGGATGCAGTAGGAGAAAGGAAATAATGGATTACTAGTCTCGCGTGGTACTGCATATATGAATCAAATTGACTGAATTTCTAGGTTTGCATGATATCACTATACCAAAGGGTGGCTTCAAATATAATGAACTAATTCTCACCTACACAATATGATGGTTGAAAAACAACAATGTCTAAGGGACTAGGTTGTTGATGTAAGATGGAGGAATGATTAAATGGATCATCCCCAACTTTACTTGGAATGAGACTCAAGAGGTTCTTCTAAATGGGAAGGAATGATGTATTAGATTCAATGCTACCATATGCACTAGGAGGGTTGGGGAGAATTGCTTCTCTTGGACTCTAAAAAATAAATGCCCCTTACCCAAACATTGAGTGGAAATGTAAATTCCACAAGGTGTATGTGGTTCGAATGCATGGGTTTGAGGTAAGGGGTTATTGAACCAATCAACCTCACTATGGATGAAGTCTTTGGACTCCACAACATATTGATCATGGGTTTTCTATGGAAGGAAATACACACGATGGTGCATATCGTCCCAAGGATAATCAGGGGTAGTCATGGTTTCCATGATGTCTTCATCCAAATGGAAGATGGGGGGACTGGAGGAATAGAGACCACATGATGAAGAAGAGCTACTTGAGGCATATTCATGAGATACAAGGTTCACATATGCATCATCAAAGTTTGGAGACATATGACAAGCAGATTGAATATCTATTGATGTTGATACCGAGGTGTTTGTTTAAGAAGGTTAAACAAAATCATAATAGGAGACATCAAGGGAGATCCAACACATCGATCTCATGGATGACGATAGGTAGATAATGGTAGCGGTACTATCCATCATCTCAACATTAGGGGGATGGATCACAATGGGTGTTTGAAAGACCTCTTGTTACGGTGTAGACGTGGGACCAGAATTCGCAGGTAGAGGAGAGGTGGAATCACTACGAGACACCTCTAATTTAGAAAACACTTGGAGTGTATCACAAAATTCTTCGAGACAAGGACAATGGTAAGAATAATGGTCATAATTATCACAAGAATCATAGAGGTTATTTGTACATAATGATACGTTCTTCTTAGTTGACTCAGGTAAGGTGACATGGACCTTAGGAATGTTAGAATCAAGGAAGGTATCATCAACCACATTCTTGACATGAGGGAGTTTAGGATAATTATTGGTGGCATGACCAACAACATAACACAAAGCACATGGAGGAATAGGATTTGACGGCTTAGGAGGAGTTGGAGTTGTTGGGGCTACCTTATTATTCGTTCCATTTTTCAGGGATTTCCCCCCTCGCCATAGGATTTTGCAATAGGAGAAGGTTCCTGTTAAGGTTGTTGTGAAACTGAAGCAAAGGCAGGGGTAGGAAAAATGGGTTGGACCAGGGTCAAAGTAGTGTAAGGTTTTCATTTATTGGGGGGAGTGTTTGTGGGAGGATTGGTGTACCAGAATGGGATCCCCAAGGTAATGTTAGGAAAACTCAACATGGCCATGACAAGTTTAGAATAAAATCTTGGGGGTGGAAAAAAGAACAATATCTAAGCAAAAGGATAATGGCTTGGAGGAACTGCTTTGAGATGGTTAATACCTAGGGGAATGGTTTCAGGTAGAAATGGATTAGGAGAGATACCAACAGAAGGAAATGATCCTTGAGGAGTATTACCGGAAGGCTCGGTTGAGTTAGGAAAAACAGGTTGTGGAGGTGCTGACTATTGTGAAGGCATACCAGACCATTTTTAGGCAACCCATGATGCTTGGAGCATGTAAACACTAGATGATATAAGATTAGAAGGAGTGGGTGGTAGACCATAATAAGAACCAAGAAAATTGGAATATTTGTAGACACTTGGAGAGACATTTGTGAGGGACGAGACAATCTTATTGTTAGTCACAGATGAGATGTTGGACTGAGGTGAAATCTGGGATTTAGGATCATAATATATCAACTGATCAACTATGATGATATTTCCATTGTGGGGAAAGAACATCTTATAGTCAATTGCAAATGAAAAATATGACATATCATAGGTATAAATACAACCCAAAAGGATGTTATATTCTAAGGGAGCATCAATGACTTCAATTTCAATAGAGACAATCTTGCCAACGCCTATAATTAGAGAGTTGCAATATAAGCCAAGGGGTTGTGAGGGACGATCATCCTAAGCATGAAGAGTGATGGTAGATAGGGACAGGTCAGGGGAACCAAGTCACTTCCAAAAACTAGTAGCCATCACACAAGTGGAGGTTCCTTCGTTTATGATACACCATTGATAAGTGGCATTTCTAATGGATACTGGCATTTGAAAGGACATGGATGAAGGTAGGGGAGGATTTTCTGACTTTTCAACAAGAAAGACACTCATATGATCATCTTGGGGATCCATAGTACCCAAAGCAGAGATTAAAGCTTTTCATTGGGATGGGCATGTCTGGAGGACTTCCAGCATTGACATGGCAGTAGGAGACTACGCGAAGTCATCTACTATGCTATAGGTATGAGAGGCTTTAGCAGAAGAAAATTTTTGATGTAATGGAACTTTGGAGATCTTTGGAATAACCTTGACCTTAGGCTGAAGGATCTGCAAGGTACCATTGAATGACAATTGAGGCTCAGTGGAAACTTGGGGTTGGGACTCAGTCGCTAAATTAGCGGGTGGATTGTTGTATTGGTACGATTGAGTCTAAAGGTTGACTTGATCGGTGTTGACCTCGTCTCAATTTGTCATAAGAATATGATAATCATGGTGACCAAATGGTGGAGTTGGATGAGCTTCCTAACCTTATGCAGGTTGGGAATTAATATATTCTTAGTGAGAAAAAGGATTGGTAAGCACTGCCGATTGAGATGAAGCAGGAGGGGAAGGAGGAGTGATGGGTTGTGGTCCTCAAGAAGCAACTACTTGAGCTTCCCATACTTGACACATCTGAGGTAAAAGGGGAAACTCTTGAGTATAATGGCCATATACATTGCAACAAACACAAGGTTTTCTCATACGAATACCCTTGTTTTGCTTGGGTTGTCCACCATGTTGTTGGGTTGTGGGATTAGGCTGAGGACCCTTGGGTGCATTGGGTGGTGGACCCTGGCTACATTGATTACCTTGAGATTTTTGGTTCCTATTACCCTTCCCCTTGCTCCTTTTCTTGGGGTTAGGGGGATTGGGTCTTCTATGCTGAGCATACACTTGACCTTGTGGAGGAGGTCGTTGTTGCGGCAGAGTGGGAGTACATGGGGGGATGGGGGACTGGTGTTGGAGAGGCTAGAGTGCTAGGCAGTGCATACGGATAACAGGGAGGAGGGGAAACACTGGGATAAATAGGTGATGAAACAATTGGCTCTGACATCTGTTGATGCAGATGTGGATATGCATATGGTGTGTTAGGACCTGGATAAGAGTTTGCATGTGGAATATTGGGGGAGGGATAAATGTAGGAGGAATTGGTCCCTCCATGAGGTGGACCATAACTCATCAGAGGTGGATCATATGGTTGAGGGTGTGAAATGGTTCCAACTATGCCATCTGTGGCATGGGATTCCCTCCGTGCATTAGCAACATGAGGACAAGGTAGATTGAGGATGACCATATAAACATAACCTAATTGGGCGTAGATCAGATCGAATTTTAAGGCTACTCGGAGCACATCTTCCTCAGACTGGGGGAAAGTGTGACACGAAATCCTTAGCAATGGGGGAAAAAAGTGATATAAGTGTTGTAGATCTAACCTGGAAATATAGCTCTGATACCACTTGTTGTAGCTCTAATACCACTTGTTGTAGCTCTGATACCACTTGTTGTAGATCTAACCCAAGAATATTAAGATAATAGAAATAACCCAAGAATAACAAGATAGAAATGATAGAAATTCTTCTTTATTATCAAACCCTTATGGTAGGGCAACACCATACATTCACTCCTTTAAGGAAGGAGAACACTCCACAAGCCATATGCCTGTTCATACAAGAATACTTCTCTTCATATCTCTCCATGTGGAGTCTCTAGCCTCTATATAGGCCTCATACATACAATACCATGCATCATTACCATGGTTTACTCATACCATCAATTAATACCATGGGCCCCTTACATTATTATTAACTACTTGTGGTCCCTTACATGACATGGGTTAACCACCTTATTTATTACTATGGCCCATCCCATTATTACATTATTACCTTGGGTACCTCCCTTGGTACCCCATATTACCCCCCCTAGGTATATAACAGAGACCCTTCAGCAACCCCAAAAACACAGATCTCTATTTCTTGCATGAGCTTTGGAGTTTGTCGTCTTGATTCAGTACTTTGTTCACTTTATCGTCATCTTTTTCCATCACTCTCTTTCTGTAATAATATCTCACTCATATTCTCATTTCCTTCAACACTTTATTCATGCATAATATATGCAGAAGCTAATAAATCATGTATTAATTAGATTATACCCTTAGATCTCCTTATCGTCTAATCCATAACAAACCTGGCCAATCACTATTAACCGCGTGTCACATATTTATTTCAACGTTTGACTTTAGGCACTCCAAATCTCCACCGTCGATCTGTTTTTCTTGATCTAACAGCCATCACATCACCCACTCACCAACTAGCTTGGTCGATCTCCACCGTTTATCAATCCCGCATGATCCAACGGCTATCGTGCAATCTCATGTGGATTCTTGCATGATCAATATCCAATTGAGAGCACGCGAGAAAAGTGGTTTTCCCATGCTACGTGTCACCCACTTAGGCTAATTGTGTGAAATTTAGGAATACTGCTTACAACTCTTAGGGAACACGAGATACTGCTTACCACCTATGGAGAGCGCTCCATCGCGTCACCTAGTTTCCAACTAGCTTGGCCAATCTCCACCGTCGATCTGCCTCACTTGATCCAATGGCTATCGCATCACTTTCACCAACTAGATTGGCTGATCTCCACCATTGATCAATCTCACATGATCCAATGGCTATAGTGCAATCTCACGTGAATTCTTCCACGACCGATATCCAATTGAGAGCATGTAAGAAAAGTGGTTTTCCTATTCTACGTGTCACTCACTTACACTATTAACATAATCTCCTATGATAAGATCTCTGCCGCTCATCTTCCTGTTCACTGCTGCTTCATTACTTCTTCCTTTCGCTGATTTCGATCTCAATTACTCTTTCACTTACCTCCTTCCCAAACTTTGTATACATATTATTTAAAAGCTTCCACTCATGAGACACTATCCAAACACTCCATAGACCTTCTAGCCATCCTCAACCACCTTACATCCACCTATCACATCTACAAGAACAATTAATTTGCATGCTTGATTTTACCAAAAAATGCAAAAAAGTGAAAATAGAGTTAGTTTAGTTTCCTTGCTTACACATTAGTTTGGTTTGATGCTCTTTATTTCTGTAACATAGATAACAGCATTAGGTTAGTGTTGATTTAGTAATTCTGCTTAGCATAGCTGTTTAAATGGTTAATTAGGATATGGTGTGATTTAGAATTACATGTTGTTTTCTTCATTACTGTAGTAGAGTAGCCCTCTTAGAATATATTTTCTCTTCTTCCATCAAAGAATCAATCTTCTTCTGACTCTATAGAAGTCTAGCTTGGAACCCCTGGGGTCTCTCGCCAGATGAATAGTGACAACAAGCAGGACCTTCACTTCTACTTGTACATATAGCACTGTCACTTCCAAGTTTGTACAAACCCCGGGTTGATAAGTAAAGCTGGTAACCCAGGAGTTCTAGCATCCTTGCTGCAATACTGGCGCTCATCACTTTGTATGAAGGATGCACTCCTATTTATACACAAATTGAAGATAAATATTCAATACATATAGATCCTTAAATTTCTCCTAAATCCACATTTATCTCTTGTGGTTACAACAAGTCACCTAAAAATATAAGATCCAAATCCTCTCAAAATTCTCTCTTAGTTTCGATAAGAGACACATATCAAAACATCCACTATTATTCTCCTTTGAATGTGCTTAGTTAGTGATCCACATCTTCTACAAATATTTCACAAATATTCATGAGTTGGAATTTGAAATTCGAATTTGTGGTTGGGTGGCCAAATAGGACCCTTCTAGAATCTCCAAGTAGGCCTACAATATCACAAAACTAATACCACTTTTAGATATATATGAAACAAGTTAATTTCATAATATTTAATCATAAATTATCTTAAAATACTTAAAATAAATGAATTGGAAAATAATAATTATAAACCCATATAATCATGAAAATGGTTAATTAATGTAAGGCTATGGGGCTATAGAGTTATGAAATGAGGGTAAAATGATGGAAATGTGCGTAAAAGTGGATGACATTTTGGAGACCCAACAATAACCAAGAGGTATTATGAAGGAAGAGGAAGTGGAGAAATAGTGAGAAGACTGTGTTGGAGGTTGAAAGTGAGTACAAGACGATGCATGTGAAGATGAAGGGACATAATGGAGATAGAGAATTTTGAGGGTGGCACATTGAGGAGTGAATGGAGTTTTTGATGGAGTGATGTGGGAGGAGGTCAATCAGTGACAATGCCTACCGCAAGGAAAATCCTAGGGAGAGGGGATAGAAAATGCCACCAAAGAACAAGGAGAAATGCAAGTGATCAAAGCTATGAGGGAACATAGTTTGGTACACCGCATACTGAAGTGGAGGAGGAGGAATGCCAACAACTTAGCCTACAAAGTACATAGTTCATGAATCCTAGTCAACAGAGTTAGACCATCCCTCGTGTCAAACCCATGACCCCACATGATTCTACAAATATTGAGGTAAGCACTTAACACACTATGACAAATATTGTAGAAGGTAGTCATAGTGAAGAGGGTGGAGATAGTAGTAGTAGAGGAATTGGTCAGGTAGTAGCAGGATTGTCGTAAGGTATTCATGTTCATTTTGTTGCATAGAATAGTGCACATTTTTCTAGTGGTGTAGTATATGTGTATGGAAGCGCTTCGTATGGAAGCATGCATCGAACATAATGACAAGAGTAGAGATGAGGACGCCTATATTCCATGGTGCCAGGAACAAGGATCTGGAACAACATTGTTTCATTTTTGACGTCGTCTAAACAACAAAACAAGTTTAGGATGAGGAAACAAAGATTGTGCAACTAGAATTTAATTTTAGGGACAACACGTTAACATGGTATATGAAATACAAGAGTGTGAATGCAGTAAGATAGACCAGGACATTGAATTACATCAAGCAATATATGATTAGTGAGTTTGAAAAGCCAAAGTCAAAGTCTCAATGTATTATAGAGTTGATATAAATAAAATATTATCCAAGTGGATTTGTATGGGATTTCAAACAAAGTTTCAAGATCCTAAAGGATAGGTTGACATTCGAGATCCTAGATGTCCATCATAAGGAGTGGTTTATTGTGGGACTACTTTCACATATTAGAGTTCTCCTTACATATCAGTGAATCAACTCTCAATCAGAAGCATTGGAGATTGCACTAAAGTTGTAAGCCTCTCTAGCAGAGAATGGAGAAAAAACAATTATGCCACAAGTATAGTCTCAATTGGTTTCGCTAACCCTTCAATTGCAAGATCTAACTAAAGGAAATGAAAAGCAAGAAGAGGTGTGGTGCACCATTTTCAGGACAAAAGGTCACCAAAGGAACAAGTGTAAATTGATGACATATTATATAGAAATAGGGGCATCTAATCCGATTGTGTAGGGTAGAGGATTATGGTGCAAATTTTTCCAATAATGGGGCCATACCCCATAGAACTATCCAATGATGCAAAATTATGAGGCAACCGCACGTAATTTGTTTTGTGAATTATGAAAATCTATGGGACATGATATCCACAATTTTCATGCATTAGATTTAATGGACGAACATACATTTGATTAATTTCATGTATAGGGATTCAAGGGAATGGAAGTTGTGATGACATGTTTCAATTAGTTAGGGTATAATCTAGCAGGTCTATACAATCAACATGGCTAATCCAAGAGGATCCAAGATGGCTTAAAACTAAAATTCCATAATTTTTTATGGAAATAGTGGCAATTTCAAAATCTTGACGATATGATTCCAATGCAATTTGAATCACATTGATCCGAGTTCATATGAGAAAGTTATCACACTTTGAAGTTTTACGATAATATGGAAAAAAGTAGGACAGAGTGACACACAACATCCTCTCAACGTGAAACATGGTAGGTTGTATGAATGACACTTGGTTGTGATTGATGATGATGTGGACATGACCAATAGTGACACTTGGAAATACTTAGTGTCAACACATGGACTAGGTGGCTAACAGTGCATGACGTTGACCAATCTAGTGGTGACACATGGCCCAACAGGAGGGCTCCACATAGCACCATGGTACACCTAAAATATGGATTAGTACAATAGGTAGTACTTAGTGTCAACACATGGCATTACGTGGCTAGTTGACTAGGTGGCTAACAATGCATGTGGTGGACTAATCTAGTGGTGACACATGGCCCAACATCAGGGCACCAAGTGGCACCACGAAACACCTAAAATATGGATTAGTACAACAATATGGAATTGGAGGGGTTTGAACCTATAACCATTGGTATATTAACCAAGAGCACCACCAATGATCCATGCATTAGTTTTTATAATAATGATGAATGCGATTATATTTGAAATTTTATTGTAGCGGAGAACTATAAAGGCGAGATCACAAACCATGACAACTGTAACTACCAACAACTCTGCGACAGGGGTCGACAACACTAAAGCACATGGGAAAGGTGGATTAGGTGGCAGGTTGATATAGTTCAGTGGTTTTAAAATTATTCTAATTTTATAATATGGTTGTTATGACCAACAATTATACCATGCACCAATGTAACCAAAGTTTCACATGCACCATTGGTATTTTAAAATATTATTTTATGGTTATAAATATTTAGGCCGAAGACATTTTTCACTGTCAGATTGGGGTGAGAAAACACTGTTCACCCCAACCAATGGCAATTGCTTATTTTATTCAACCTTTGTCTAATTAAAAATGTCCACGTGGCATATGAATAGTGAAAACTATCGTCCCGTTGGCCACTAACCAAATGGTAGACCAGAGAAATCATGTCCCCACTCTCTTCCCTAGTAGGGAAGGCTCAAGATTCAAGATCCATGCTAGATGTTAATATTACATGTAGTCATTGCTTCTATGAAGTCCAAGCTCCATCTTCCATGGCTATGATAGCTACTGTAGAAGATTGTGATAATTTTACAAAGATCTTCGTCTGCACCATTTTAAAGATTTGGCTTGCATCAAGTGTTTTATGGATGCTTGGATACTTCATTGCCTCAATGATTGTGGGTGTCAAATGTAGCTATTTTATCGAACCAAACACTGTCAAAGACAGTAGAAGAGACTAGGCCCCTATGGGGATGGAGTGAGGACAATGAAAATTATCAAACAAAGTGTTCCTTATTTTATTTCTATAATGTTTTGTCAAATGGCCATTGAAAATAGCAAGACAATTGACCATCTCCATAATGGAAGATGAGTGATGGTTAAAAGGTGTTGTAGTTTCATCTGTAACATTGTCACCAAATTTTTTGGATCTTCTCTAGAATATTCAAGAAGTCAAGCCCTTGGGTATTGACTAGCAAGATATCATATGTTATTAGAGGAATTTTGGGTGTTATATTTGGAACCATTATATATTTTACAACCAAGACAACACCCTCCACAAACATTCTTGTTTCCTTGGGTTGTTGGAGGTTTCCTAATGAGTTTAGTGTGTTTTTACATCATTGCAAATGAGTTGGTGTCTCTATTGGTTTCCTTTGGTGTAATTTTTGAAATAAATACATCAATCTTGGGCATGATAGTAATCGACTAGGGGAATTCAAAGGGTGATTGGATTTCAAATATTTCTTTAGCATTAAATGGAGGAGATGGGGTTCAGATTGCAATGTCAGGAACTATGTAGGACCTATGTTTAATACACTTGTTAGACAGAGAGTGCCTTTGTTGTTGGGATTTGTTATAGAAATATTTGGGCACATCAACCCCAAAATTATATGTCGATGTATTAGGGCTCATCAACCGCTAAAATAGTTGTTTCATATCCTAAAAGAACATATTCATTTGAATACACCATTCCCCAAAAGTTCCATCTGAGAAACCATCCAGAAATTGCCTAAATTGAACCATACTAACTGCTCCACTAGCAAAGTGCGATGCATACTGAGTGGTACACTACCAAGGTGCGATGCATATTGAGTGGTACACTGCCAGGGTCTGATGCATATTGTTTAGGCCTTCTATAGGGTGCGATGGGCGAGGATGGACAAATGTCTAGGATATTTGTCAGTTGATTGCTCATGGAATCTTCGACAAACTTCCCCTGTGCCACTTGCCTCTCTGAATTCGCCCAATGATGAGTAAGGGATCTAAGAAAATCTCCAATCCCTTATCTTATGGAACCCAATGTAACAAGTGGAATGACACTAATCAAACCCCATGGATGACTCACACCCTTGCAAACATCTATAAATGGATCCCTCATTTAAGAGATCCAGAGGCTGGATTATTGTGAATGGTGAGGAAGTGTTGATAGTTTGTAATTGAGGATAGAGCATTGTATTGTTGGAGTGATCTTTCTATTTCATGAGGTGAAGAAGGATTGAAGCTAGGAGGATGATGCCGGATCAGAAAACTGGGTTGTAATTCTCTTTTGTATTAATAAATCTCTTCAATTTTTCTTCCATATGATTGTGCAATTTTGAATGTTATCATTTGTGAATGCTATCATTTTTTCATTATATATCTGATTTTGTAATGTTTATGTTGTAATAGAAGACGATGCTTTGATAGTTCTTTGTTGTTGTACTTGTGCGGGTACTCTCCAAGCGTGTTAAGTACGGGGAGGAGTTGCAAGATTTGTCAAAGGGGAGAGAGATCAAGCAAGGGATTAAGCAGAAGTTCCAGGTTGGTCCTATTATCTTTCTCTTATCTATTACACATAGAAGAAATCATTGAGTAGCTTTAAATGATTGTTTCTAAGGTATTTTCCAAACCTAGAGGGCTAGCATTCTTTAGGAATACTAGTTTTCCCAGAAACAGGATCCTGGTCCAAGTGACCTACTGCTTATATTGTTCCCAAGGCACTAGGTTTTTCTACACCCTCAAATTTCTTATCACCGGGCTTCTATGGGCGCTAGTGGTTTTTCCCATGAATGATATGTGCCTAGGAAAGTTGTTGGGAATTGGCCTCTTAAATATATATTCATCATTCCTTCTTCTTAGATTGAGCAATGGTTTTGTGTTTGTTTCGATTTTAAGTTTTTGTTAGCCTTAGACATGTCCAATCATCAGATTGATAAGGTCCCTACGTCAATTTTTAATAGTTTTCTAAAATAATGTAAATTCTCTGCAAAATGAGGAAGTGGAGTGCGAAGCTAAGTAAGAGTCAAAGGGGCATTAGTCCCTTATATGGGTAGGTGATAGATTGGTTTTTAGACTCACTCATGGGCTGTGGGCCATGGTATTATAATGAAAAGGCTATATATAGTTGAGCCTTAGTGAGTCTTTGAAGATAAGTTTTGAAAAAACATGATTGTAAGGGCAAGGTGCTAAGGCAAGAAATGTATGTTTCCTATACTTAGGCAAAAGGGGAAGGCTCCTGCAGTTGAGTGTGCAGAGACCTTAGTGTTATAGCACCATTTATCGCTTGGTATATCTGATTCTTTGATTATAGCCTAGGGCAACCCTTCCTTCCAGACTTGATCCAAAATCTAAAAAACAATGTTTTATTCCCTATACGCTACTTTTCCCTGTGATTAAAGCATGTGCACGCGGGTCAACATATATCCAACCTGTGTACATATGTTAAAACCCTTAAAAAAAATTAAATTTCCTTAATTTCGGTTGGAGTTCATAGGTTTTACCTGTTACTCACCTCCTATTGCCTGTGGCCCAACTATTTCCCAACTCAAAAACTAATTTGGAGAGGTATTAATAAACCTCATGAGAAGGCCTTAAAGGAGAAAGGATGAGATATTGACACTATAGTGAGATTGTTGAGCACGGGATCCCCTAAGGGAAGTTTTGGGGCTTAGAGCCAAGATTTTGGTCAATTTTGTAATTCCAATGTAAAGACTCTGCAATTTGTGGGTGTGGAGTGCGTAGTTTGTTAAAGAGTCATAAGGTTGTCTGCCCTTAATTTTGATAACGTAATGTTGACCATAGAAGATCTACCCATGGTCCACAGACCATGGGATTGTATAAATAGAGCGAATCTCTAAGTAGTTAAGGCATTCATTCATAGATGGAAATCTAATCAATGATGAAGAATTTAGTCATATCTGAAGTAGAAGTCTATTTTTGGGTCGTAGCGTAGGAAGAGGCTCTGTAGCTGAGTGTGTTGACTCCTGCAACTGAGTGCACAGGGTGAGTTGAGTCTGTAACTATTTGGAAGTATTAATAAAGAGAATTTTCTATCAATTCTACGTCTTTATTTCTTCTTTTATGCATCTCTTACATTGGGTATGAATTTTACTTCTCATGCTTATATGATGTGTGAATGAATATAACTGTATTGGTTAAGTGAACACAAGTTAGAATATCTATCTACGCGAAGATAATTAAGATCTGTCAATACGATAAGTAAGATATTCCATCTAGGTTGGGAAACAGCACAGTTTGCTGCCATAGTAGAACGAAAGCATCTCAGCCCCCGGTTAGGGCTATGCGAAAGAAAACTATAATAGTTCACGAAGGTATTAAAGGGTGGAACAGAGCACGATGGCAAGCATAGTTGGACTAAACTGACAACACATCCATCTCAAGGGTGCGGAACTAAACTGACAACACATCCATCTCAAGGGTGCGAAAACTTAGTTCCAGCACCCCCCTCATACTACTTCATGTGAGACTTCAGTCCGCGCTTTGCGGGCTGATGCTGAAAGGGCCAGTAGTGTAGGGATTTGTTTGTTTAAATAAATATGAACCTGGGTTAGGCCCCCATAATCCAAAAAATGGTTCCACTTCTAGGACCAGAATCTGCATGAGAGATGTGCGATGTCGTATCATTGGAATCCAACTAAGAAAGAAATTGAGGGTTGTTTGGACAGAAGAATTCACGAGTTCGCAGTGCAGGAAAATAGAAACCCACAACTATCAAAAGAAGAGTGAATAGATAGCTACCTATACACGGAGATCCACAAAATATTTTTTGCATCCTTCCCTACTGAGTTATACGAGTGGATCGAGAAGCTAGCAGATAGCCAAGGAAGGTGGAAACTTGATGACCCTGTTGTGTGGACCCCAGAGCTAGTGTGAAGATTGGAAGCATCAGAGGATAAGATCATGTGCGCCGTTGATCATTGGCCCAATCATATTATAGGAGGATGCATTACTGAGTTTTCGATTGACACCTCAGTCAAATACAATGAGGCAAAGCAATGCTTTCTCAAAGGATCGCGAGGTAAGTACGTAAATTCTTTGAATACTTGGATTAAAATGTTCTTGTGCGAAAAGCAAGTTATGCAGTTACCTTGATGTTCAGAGCTACATGAAGTGGAAAGGTTTATAGGAACGAAGGAAATAAGGGTCCAGGAAATAGCCCCTTGATTTCACCTCCATGAGGGGATGAGGAAGAGCTTGTGAATGTCTCTCTGTGAAGTGTTATTGATTTCATACGACAAAGAATTCTATGAATACCACCTCCACCCATACCACCACCAACTTCACCGCCATCACCTCCATCTTCACCCGTACCAACTCCACCACCATTGTGATTCAATATGGAAAACACATTGAAGTTTCTGTGTTCAAAGATTAGGCAAATGAGGATCTAGACCAATTCTAGTTCGTTGTAAGGGTTGTATGGGAAGCGCAAGGTGTTACATATGACCATATAAAGAGAGAAATTGTTATGAAACCAGCTCAAAAAAAGATAGAAAAGATAGATCAACACCTTAGAATTCAACCTCTTTGAGGGGGCAACCTCCTTTACATTACATAAATGAACAATTCTTGTATGATACAAATGAAAAGACCTCCTTTC
>APFE031229452.1:49912-106313 GCA_000404065.3 Pinus taeda
AAATAAATTTAGGTCCATCCCCCTGGGGCCTGGTCAAACCTAGCCGTTAGAGGTCCTATTAACCGTGACTCAGTCAATTTAGCTGTTGGAATGGCCTGTTGTCCCTATTTAACTCATCGCTTCGATTGGATCTTCAACTTGTCTTGACGATGAACCACACTGGTTGGTTCGAAACGCATCGACAAATGATTTCTTATGTGATTTTGACGAAATTATTCTCATAAACAAGATTATGGATCACAGAAGTCTGAATTCCTTAATGATTTATCTAATTATTCTCATGGGTACTTTTTAATTTAATCAAAAAATATTTTAATAAAAGTGGTTTACTAAATTATTTTCTAGAGTGAAAGTGATTTTACTATGGTAAAATTAATCCTACATGGTGTATTTCGATCCACCTAGTTAGAAATGGCTGGGTGATCATTTTTTGGTGATAAAAATGTTGCAATCCTTCCCCTTCATGCATCATAGTAGAGTTTTCCGAGGGCTTAACGGGTGCAGAATTTTTTTGTTTGGGACGAATTTTAGAACCAAATGCTTGTATCTATGCTTCAATATACCCTTTAAATCACTTCAAACTGATTTTTCAAACAAAAGTTATGCAATTTTAAAAAATACACCATTTTATTTCTTTTATGAACTCAATATTGAAACTGTTGTATCTCTATAATTTCGACTTTCTAAGGTCTAAAATTTTGTCCTATCGTATCCCTATGATTCATATTTCCAATTCCACAAGTCAGACCAATATTGGATTCTACAAGATAATGTTATGCCCAATCAATCTCCCACGATGACCTAACTATGGACTGGTTTAGTAGAGCAAACTTGTATGGAATGCCACAAGTGACTATTTCAACATTCGACCCTGAAAATGACACATGACAAACTTAAATCCATGAAATTCCAATCATTTTTTTTTAAATTTATATGTGATTATATTAGAGAAAGTTATGACGACTTTCCCTAGGTCACCTATTTGAGACTGAATTTAGGAACATGAAAAACCTTAACTTCTTCAAACCATAACTTAGAAAATATAGTGGAAAAAGAGCTTAAATTTTTACATGAAGTTCACTAAGGTTTCTGCTCCATGTGGTTGAAATTTCAGCTTTTGAAGCCTTATATAAAAAAAATATATAGTGAAAATTCCAAGATGACTTATTTGAAGCAGCGAAACTCTAGAATCCAAAGCTCTGATAGCAAATGTTATGCAACCAGATCAAAAAATAGAAGAATAGATAGATCAACAACTTAAAAATTAGCCTTTTCGAGGGAGAAACCTCCTTTACATCACATAAATGAATAATTCTTGGGTCATTAGGGGAATTTTGAGGTCTAAAATGGGCCACCTAAGAAAAATATACAACCAAAATAAAATTTATAAGAGCCAATAGGAATCAAGATGATGATGCCAACCATGGGGGATGATTCACCATTTTTGGAGTAAAAATGTAAAAATATTAAAAAATAAAAAATAATAAAACTACCTTTTCCACTCGTATTTTCAACTTATCTCCCTAGGGTTTTACTCAAATTTCAAGCGAGAGAACTCGTTAGATGCAAAATTTAATTCCTCATCCAAGGGGTACCCATGTTGCATAATTTGGATGGACCCTACTACATGAAAAACGAGAAATACATGAAAAACGTGATTGCAATCATGTTTTTCATGTATTTCTCAATTGTTGTGTAGTAGGGTCCATCAAAAGTATGTAACATGGGTACTCCTTGGATGGGGAACCAAATTTTTCATCCAATGAGTGTTTCTGCTCAAAATTTGAGCAAGCCCATAGGGAGATAAGTTGAAAATACGAGTTGCAAAAAAATAGTTTTTTCTTTTTTCCCTCTAAAATTTGATATGTAATGTAATCTTATTTTATTATTTCCACTATTATTTTATAATTTCCTTAGGAGGCCCATTTTAGACCTCAAAAATTCCCTAATGATATCAATGGCAACACCTCCCATTCGCTAATAACCTCTCCTTTTACTTCTGTTTTTTGATCATCATGTATATATCCCCATTTGACATCAATGTCAAAGACACCAACTTTCTCTCCCTGTTACCATACTCCTCCTATCAACTATCTCTGTCATATTGATCCTGTGGACCTGGAAGCTTCATTTAGATATGTTGAAAATACAACAACTACATTTCTTCCTTGTGAAGGAAAATATAGTGGAGGGAGGCAAGAGGAACAACTCCCAATCTTTGCCTCAAATACTCAAACTATTCTCTAGGAAGTGGCTTGGTATTAGAGTGAAAAAACTAGATTCTTTGATATGCGTATGGTAGTTGTGTTGTCAAAAACAATAGGAATGGGTTTCTCATAAAACACTTATACATCCTATAAGGTTCGATTCATCTAAAATAGTTGAGTGCAACAAGAACTTGTTGCAATGTACTCTGCATCAACTATAGATAAGGAAAGGGAAGCTTGCTTCTTGTTCAACCATGAAACTAGGAATTCTCCCAGAACAAAAGCAACACCACTTGTGTTACTTCGATCATCTACATCATCTACCCAATCAAAAACAACATAAATAGTTAATGTGAAATTTTTACCTCTAGGGTACCAAAGTCCATAATCTATTATTTCTTTGAGATATCTAAAAATCCTCTTGTCTACTGGTAGATGGTTTTGTCTAGGATATGCTTGGAAATTTCCAACGATACCAACAACCTACATAATATGTAGTCTTGAAGTGGTCAAATACAATAGACTACAAATGATGGATATGTATAAAGTTTGGTTCACTGCTGGAGATTCATCCATCTTGATAATTTTTTAACCTATCACCATTTGAGTGCTCAATAAAGAGCATTCTTCCATGAAAAATTTGTTTACCACTTCTTTGAGATATTTTCTTTGAGAAATAAAAAATCATTTTGGGGTCTACATAATCTACAATCCAAGGATACGATAGCTCTCCAAGGATGGACATATCAAACTCTACCTTCATATCAACTACATATTCATTGGTCATTAAATCTGAATTGATGGAAAAGATATTGTCATCAACATATATGACCACCACGATAAGTTTGCCATCTTTTTCTTTGACATATAAGTTGATGTTAGTTGCACCTCTTTTGAATCCACACTTGAGCAGGTAATTGTCTAGCATAGAATACTAATCTCTACGGGCTTGCTTGAGACCATACAAGACCTTTTGAGTCTACAAACATAATTTGGTTTCTCTATTAGCTAAAAACCTTCTGGATGCTTGATGTACACTTCCTCTTGTAGTCCTCCACTAAGAAAGGAAGATTTGACATCCATTTGATAGATTTTGAATTTCTTAAAGCAAGAAAATTCCAAAAAAATATTATTTCTTCTATTCTAGTAACAAGTGAAAACGTTTCATCAAAGTCGAGCCCTTCTATTTGAGCATAGCCTTTGCATCTATGATCATTCAATTTATTCCTGAAAACCCACTTTTTGCCAATGACATTCTTATTATTTTCTTTGACATATACGTTGATGTTAGTTGCACCTCCTTTGAATCCACACTTGAGTAGGTAGTTGTCTAGCATAGAATACTAAGCTCTATGGGCTTGCTTGAGATCATACATGACCTTTTGAGTCTGAAAACATAATTTGGTTTCTCTATTAGCTAAAAACCTTTTGGATGCTCGATGTACACTTCCTCTTGTAGTCCTCCACTGAGAAAGGAAGATTTGACATCCATTTGATAGATTTTGAATTTCTTAAAGCAGGAAAATTCCAAAAAAAATCTTATTTCTTCTATTCTAGTAACAAGTGAAAACGTTTCATCAAAGTTGAGCCCTTCTATTTGAGCATAGCCTTTGCATCTACGATCATTCAATTTATTCCTAAAAACCCACTTTGTGCCAATGACATTCTTATTATTAGGCATTGGAACAAGTTCCCAACTCTGACTTTTATCTATTTGGTCCAATTCTTCATGCATTAGTTTTGACTAATATTGATCTTGAATGGCTTGTACAACATTATTTGGTTCCTCCATGGGAAACAAGGAAACATGTTCTTGCATAAGGGGATTAAGCAACTTCCCTCTTGTCTGCACACCAAAATTTGATTCTCCAACATTCTAATCAGTTGGGTGGTGTTTTTTGTACATATCTTGAAGGGTATTTGGATTGAGTATTTTAGGAATCTTCATCATATTTTTCTGCAGGTGGCTCAACATACTACTCACCAATGTTGACTGGTTCATTAATGGTGTTTTTCGCTAATTGTTTCTATTCAACGTATTCATACACCTTGACATCAATACAATTAACGGTCCTCTTGGATTTCTTGTTATAGCATATGTGTCCTTTGCTGTTGTATGAATACCCCAGGAAAATGCCTTCATCTACTCTTGCATTGAACTTGTCCAACTTCTCATCATTTCGCTTGATATAACATCTTCTACCAAAAACTTTAAATTTATTAACTGTTGTAGGTATGCCATGCCACAACTTGTAGGGGGTTTTGTCACTATTTGGTCTAAAAGAGGCTTTATTGAGGATAACCAATGTTGTATGAATAAATTCCTCCCAAAAACTCTATTGAACATTCCTTTCATTCATCCTGGCTCTGGCTAATTTCTACACATATTTGTTTGCCCTTTCTACTACACAATTTTGTTGGGGAGTCTTTGCTATTGTAAATTTCCCTTTGACTCCACTCTTCTTACAACATTCATCAATTTTTTTTGAAGTGAATCACCTCAATTGTCAGACCTTATACTTTTGATTTTGTAATTAGTTTCATTCTCAACCATAGATTTGAATTCTTTAAACTTCTAAAAAGTTTCATATTTATCTCTGAGGAAGGAAGCTCACATCATCCTACTAAAAAAATGAATTATTAGAAAAAATATAATTTACTTGTGGGTGACTACGTTCTGGATGGCCCATATAGATCCATGTGCACCAGCTGCAATGGATTTGATGACGTGTTCTACTTTTCCTTAAATGGAAGATGAGTTTGTTTTCCCAATTTGTAGGATTTGCAAATAGTATTCTCTATTTTTTAAAGCTTGGGTAATGCTTAAAAACATTTTTCTTGCACAACTTGACTATTTGATCAAAGTTCATATGTCTACGTCTTCTATTCCACAACCATCTTTCATCAATATTTGATAGGAAACAACTCCTTTGTCTTCTCTTTGAGAACATAGACATTATTATTTTTTCTCATAACTTCAAAAATTGTCTCACTAATGCTTGTAGACTTGATTTGACAATTTTTTTCTTTAAAGATCACATCATCGCCTTGATCACACATTTGAGATACACTAAGCAGGTTATGCTTAAACCCATCAACATATAAAACTTTATTGGATTTACCTTTTCCATTCAATAGCTTGACCACTCCTTTTCTAATAAGTTTGCTTGGAGCATAATTTCCAAAAGTCACATGACCTTTGTCAACCTTCCACATCCAAAACATGCTTTTGTCTCTTAACATGTGCCTGGAACAACCACTTTCCACATACCAATGGCTCCCTCCATTTTGAGAATACAAAGAAATATCACATTCCTCTATCTTTTCCTTTTCTTTCCAAACTTTGGGCTTCTATTCAATCTGCTCAATAATTGTGTTTATCTTCTTCTCCTTGAGTTTGCAATTTACTGCTATATGCCCAAACTTTTGAAATTTAAAACATTGCACCAGATATTTTAGAGGATAAAATGAGTTATTATACTTGGGTCTATTTTTCCTTAGCCTAAATATTCTTCTGGATCTAAGTTGCATGTAAAGAAAATTGACTTTGCAATTTTCTTCTCTGTGGCCATAGTTTGTGCATGTGAAACAATACCCTAGGAAAATATCATTATGCCTGGAATGTTGCCTTATATGCTAAGCATAATTCTTGTCAGTTTGATTTGCTTGACTAGCGTATTGTTTTTGTTTTTGTTGATATTTCCTGGGCTATGTATTATCCTCTTGTTGCTGTGTAGGCTCTTCTTTAGCTGCAGGGAAAAAATTAATTAGCTTATTTCCTTTTAGCTCTTCTTGTATGTTGGACTCAACTTCAAAGCTAATACCACTACATTCTTTAGAGGCTCGTTGTGCTTCCAATATTTCATTCTAATTTTCAGTCCCTTTACCATATTTCTGATTAAAACACAGTTGTGTTTTGGCCTTCTCCAACTCCTTCTTTAGCAACATAATTTCTCCTTCCAACCTTTCACATGATTGAATATTTTCATTTAGTTGCCAATTCAGGGATTCTTGTATCTTCTTACCCTTTGCTACTTGCAAGAGAAATGGGTCAATAACTTCAACTTTTTATTTTATCAAAGACTCCTTCTGGGCTTTGTTTTTCTTCCTCATCCTCTCTATTTCCTCAAGTGCACTTACCAGTTCTCCTTCAAGATCTACTTCTCCTTCTTCATCATCAAAATTAATATCCTCGACTTACAAATTTTCTATGGAAATCAACATAAATTATTTATGGCTCTCATCATTTATCTTCTCATCTGAGGATTGAATGGGTTCACTTTCCGAGGAGATACCTTATTGAACATAAAAAACCCTCTTCTTAGCCTTATTTCTATCTTTTTGAACTTTCTTGAATATTTCTTTAGGATAGTAATATTTCTTCTTCTTTTTAGGACACTTTAATGCATAATGACCAACTTTGCCACAATTAAAACACTTACAGAGTAGCTTACCTTTATAATTGTTTGATCCTCACTTGATATTCCTCACAAAGTTAGATTCTTCTTGATATAATTCACAACATGATTCATCATGTTCTTCTTTTCATTTCTTTTCTACTTTAAAGGCTAATTATTTGGCTACAGGCTTTCCATTAGAAATCCTCAACTCATAGCCAATGAGTATTCCAAGGGGTTTATCTAGTGTGAGAGAGTTCATATTGGTCATGTCTCCAATGGCTAACACCTTGGGATTAAACCTTTCAGGAAGAGATCTTAAAATTTTTTCAACTACTGAAAATTCATCTAACTTCTCATCAAGCCCTCTTATGGTGTTCACAACTTCACAACCTCTTAAAAAATACGTTGCAATATCTTCATCATCATGCATACTTAAAGATTCAAATTGCATCCTATACCCTTGGAGTTTAGATTTCTTTACCTTGGTGTCTCCTTCATAGCAGCTGCTCATCTTGTTCTAAATAGCTTTGGCAGATTTGTATTCCACTACTTTGACAAGATTTGATTTAGGTAGGCCAACAAGAAGGTGATTCATTGTTTTAGCATTTCATGTGAACTCCATATTCTGATCTTTGGTAATCACTATTGGAGACTTTTGATATTCTTCTTCCACAATGTCCCACACATCAGCTCCAAGTGATTGAATGTAGGTCTTCATCCTTACTTTCCAAAACAAAATTTGTTCCATTGAACATATGTGCCCTATAGTTAAATCCTACTTGCTAGTTTTCCATGGTCCTTGATATTTCTTCCAACTATTAAACTAATATTAAGTAACTAGCTCCAATACCAATTAGTGGAAACCAAGAAAATACTGAGAAAGGGGGTGTTACACAGTAATTTGTCACTGACCTCATCTCAGTCCCTTCGCTATGGCATACATTAGATAAACATGTCCATATCTTCCCACTCATGCAAGAAGATTAAACAAGTGCTCTCTAATGCTAAAGATTGACCCTCTTTGCCTAAGTTTCTACATCGTCGCAAGTAAACCCTTAAAATGTGCGACGGTTCCCTATCATGAACTGTATCGTTGTGATGTCCTCTCAGGAGTACATGTGTTTCTTGTGACAGTCAAATTTAAGGGCTCGATGCAAGTCTTCCAGATGTTTATTCCGACAATTGGTCTGAACGCATTGCTCCCTTGCGATGTCATCGCCTAGCCCTAGTTTATGACTTGCGATGATCCAGATTTGGCGAATTAGTTCAAATAGTTGGCCTTCTAGGTGATTCTAGAGCTGGTTGTTCAGTTAGATTGGTTCACCTTTCCTCCTATGGGATGGTAGTTCCACCTTTTATGAAACTTCCCTTGAGGATAAGATCCTTCTCCCTCATTTTATGGAGGCTCCTCCTCCTATAAAAGCACTCACCATTGCTATGATCAACTAGTTCCTAGTTGCTAGTTGCTAGTTCCTTGTTATTTGTTGCTAGTTGGATTGAAGTAGATTAGATAGTTTTGGTGTGAACTTGACAAGTGTGGAATTGCTGATAGTTTGGTAAGAGGTTGTGGAGTGCCTTAGCCTTGCATTAGAGTTTATGAGTGAGAGAGAGATATTATTCATTTGGGAGGCCCATTCTTGAGAGTGAATGCTTGAAGGAACATACCAGCTGGACCCTCTGAGAAGGCTTGCGACATCAAGGCTTGGTTGTAAGCTTTGCTCTTGATTTATTTTAATACAATCAATAACGATTTCCTATATCTTGTGTACAATTTACTTGATAGCTTATGTTTCCTTGACTTTATAAGTAAATAGATCATTGTTGTTCTCGGTTATGTGCTCTATTGTTTTCTTGTGGTGTTTCAGGACAATTGCTCATTAAGGAGAAGGAAACAAAAGTTGGAGCGGCGCAACGAAAGCTTCATTGAACATTGGTTTTGAGGTAGGCCTCCAATGATGACTATTTAAGGAAATCAATTGTCGTTTTTTTTTTGCTGTGACTAGACCCACTCTACGGCTAGATGGGTTGCCTCTGTCCGCAGAGGGAACACTTTCCTACTTCACAAGTTGGTGACTCCACTGGGGATTCCTTTGTATGTTTTCTTCTTGTTTACTCTTGGTTTGTCTTTTGATTTAGTGTCTCTTGAATTTTAAGGTTGCACCTTCAGTTTTTGGATTACCTAGGTCAATCTAGGAATTCCCCTTACTGTTTGGGAGAATAGCCATGTGTTTTTCGGGTGTTGTCATTTGCCTTTTCTTTTTTTTTACTCATCGCTAAAGATAGATTAACAACTACGATGACGCCACCCTATCCTCTTTAGTAAATCTGTGCGTCATTGATTACCTGTCGTACAGTTGAGACTTTTCCTAAAATCAGACCATCGCAGAAGATAGGTGTACCCCTGCGATGACATCACTCAGTTGTTGTCTCTACACTTGCAATGATTAGCTTATCGTCACAAGTTGCTTGTTATAGGCTCGTGATGATTCCTGTGCAAGTTGTTTCTTTTCAACTTTTCCTCCTAAAACCATCAATCTTGCTTATCCCCTGCTGTTTTCTGTCTCCCATCAGCTTGTTTTGATTGCTTTGGTTAAGGCTTGTTTCTCTTTGACTTCATTTGAGTGAGTCTTGTGTGTTAGACCTCGTGACCTAGCTCTTTGAATTTTTTCAAACCATTTGCCTGGGTTACTTGTCTATCCAAGGTTCATCTGCAACCATCTTATTGATTTGCTTGAGGCTTTTTACTGCTTGCTTTCTTGCTGATTGATTTTTAGTGTTGATTATTGAATTGATTTCTCATATTGATTTGATTTCTTCACTACCAAGCATAGATCACAATTGTTTGGATCGATCAGGTTTACACTTGCTTGTTTGTCTCTTTAAATTAAAAAAATATATATATAAAAAAAATCAAGAGATTCCATTCATTTAGTATACGAAAGTGAAAGTACATTTGCATTACGCATTTTCATGTATGAGAAATTGGGAAGCAAACTTTAAATCTTTCATTAGTAGTATCGATGCACAGTAGGATTAGTGTGTTGATGCATTGTGTTTCTTAGTGCTTGCATTTTCTTGTCTTGGTTTTTGTTCACATGGAAATGAACTCCTTACCCTCCTTTAGGTAGGTGTTCATCAAAACGATGGATGCTTTACTCATTATAGCTGCATCCTAGGAATTGTGAAAACACATTTGGTAGGGCTTGAAAATCAAAACTTAATTCAAGATCAACTCTAAAATAAATTGAAAGAACTTAACAATGCATTGGAACTTAATGCACATTATTTACAGGTCTAGGCTAGAGACGTGCTCCGGTGTCATTAAACCTAGTCACTATTGTTTTCGCTTAAGGTTGGGTGATTCCTCCTTCTGTGACTCAATAGCTACTAATATAGACTTGTGCTCCCTGTACCATCGAGTATATATCGGGAGACCCCACTAGGTTATCATCCTACATCCATAGGAAGTCGATTCTGTCACCTTATGAACCGTAATGCATCGAACACAACATTTGGGAAGATTGACTGTTGTACGAAAAGTCCTCGGTCATTTCTATTTCATTTGATCACCAAGGTGTATATGCAGTTTTTGGTTTGTCTAGTAAACCTTTTGTCTAGTTCTCCAGAGTAGTCACTTTCATTCCTTTTCGACTCCTTAAAAGAAAAGGATCATTTGAGCACTTGTCCTTTCAGGCTCATTAAACCTCGAAAATATAGAGTCATCTTTTCATCCTTTTCTTGACTCTTGAAACATGAAAAGGTCAAGTTTTGTTCTTGTGCCATAAAATTTATTTCCCACGAAATATTACTAGTAACAGTTCAACTTCTTGGTTATAGTATGAGTGTTTTTCAGGCTTGTTCCTGATGGAAACATTCCCCGAGTCTACCGGCCAAGGTCTTGTCATAGCTCCAAATCTTACTCTTGATGTTTGTGATGCTGCACTCATGGCCTAGGGCAACCCCTCATTCCAGACCTGGTCCAAATACTTAAAAAACAGTGTTTTACTCCCTATATATGACATTTCCCTGAGCTAAACGCGTGTGTACGCTGATCTGTGTATACCCAACCCGCGTATATGTCCTAAAATACTCAAAAAAAATTAAATCTCCTTAATTTCGAGTAGAGATCAAGGGTTTTACCTTTTGATTACCTATTACTGCCCGTGGCCCAACTGCTCCCAACAAATTCCAAACTAAAAAACTACTTTGGGAGAAGTATAAAAAGGCTTCAATGGGAAGGCTTAAAAGAGGAGAAGAGAGAGAGAAAGATCACTCTGCTGAGATTATCCCTGACCAGGTCTGAAGATCCTTGTGCTTCCAACACTTCCTCCATTACATGAAACCCTTGTTTCCTTGTGTTATGATGTCTTTCTACTACTTGAGATATCTTGGAGTAAGTCATGGAAGGAGTTTGTTGAAGGCTTGAGACTGGACGAATCCGGAGGACAGTTTCACTTGGAGCCTGGGAAAGGAAGACTCAAGTGAAATCATTCCTTTCTATACTTTAGTTATTTGTAATAAAAGAAACACTTGTCTTGTTCCTGATACAAATCTTCTTCATGTTTATGATATTAATGTTATGATTCACATATGGATGGTTGTTTTAATTGTATAACTAACTAGCTTTCAATATGCTATGAAGATGATTTCTTTATGATGCTTGGTCAATATACTACTATGCTTTCTAGAATTGATTGTTTTGCAGGTTGAAGGACTAAAAGGAACTCCAAGAGAGTTTGGACCCTGGCTGGATCATCCCAAATGAAGAACCCCTAGGTGCATCTCTCTTCGTATAGTTTGTTTATATTAGCATCATGGCTGTGTGGAATGTGTGTTTTTCTTTGTAGATAACTTCCGATCTGCTAGGGTGTCAACCCAAGACCCTAGGGGAATTTATCCCTTAATAGAATTGGCGACTCCACTAGAGACAACAATATTGTTGTTCCTAGTTTGGGTTTGTTCAAGCCAATCAAGGTTCAACTGTCTATTTGCTTGTTGTTACTGTGTAGTCTATTCCTATAGGAACTTGAATTATAAGTTTGATTAGTTTCTTCAGACTGCTTTTTGTTGTTTCTTGTAATATTTTATATACGTTGTTTTTCCAGTTTACAGAAGCGTATATATGCATCTTTCCTTAAGTGAACCTACATATATGCAGGTTTCCTTAGGCAGAATTGCGTATACATGCAGCTCTGAACTAACACAGTTGTGTATACCCAAAAATTTTCAAGATTTTTCAAATATTTTCATGTCTATAGATCTGTCTGCTAGTCTAATCAGTCCTAAACAGTTACTTTTTTGTGTTAGTTTTTATTTTTACAGCAAGTACATGATTTCAAACTCTCTCTAATTGTGGAAAGTGTTGGTCTTGTTTTGTTTTGTTGCAAGTGTCATCTTTTTTGTTTAAGCACACAAGATTTCTTGCTGGGAATCTTGGCTGCTCTAATCTTCCAAGGCAGAAAGATTGATCTCAATCTTTGTGTCAAATCTTGTTTTAGTGACTTTTTGTTTGCATGTCAAAACTACATCTTTATGACCATCTGCTTTGCTTACTTTCCAAAAGTTGTTGATTCACACTTTCTTGAAAGTTGTCTTTCTGATCTTTTGGTATTTATTGCCAAGCTCTTGTTGCTGCTTTTTGATTGTTAAGAGCATCTTGAAACACATTTTTGTTGAGTTTTCACCCGTTTTGTGTTGTCAACTTGCAAAGTGTTTTGTTGCCTATTCTTCGATCATAAAGTTTCAGTCTTGTTTAGAGCATTTTTGAAAAGTCATTTTTGTTTTTGATTTTGAAGAAAACTTCTTGAAAACTTGGTTTTGCTTTCTTGAACTTTGTTTTGATTTAGTTTCTTTTTCCGAGTGAACGTGCATTTTTGTTTTTCTTGAAACTTGCTTTTAGTGTTTGGACGAAAATGAGCATTAGCAACTTATATTCTATCTAAACATCTTAAGTGGAAAATTAGAATTGATAAACAAGTTACTTTCATTTCTTGATTTAGAGTAGTCTTAAGTTTTGCATCAGCATGTACTCATTGCATTAGGATAAATTTATGCATTTTTTAGGACATCCATAGTTTTGTTAATTTTTGTGAGTGTGAAGCTTGAGTAAAAGAAAAGAAAAGAAAAAATTGTTGCTTTCTTTGAAGTTCCTCTGAACCTAGTAGAAATTTCTTTCATCGAAGAACAAAATGAGTGAATTTGCATATAGTTTGGTTTTTGTTAATTTATTTTGCGTCAAAACACCACAAGTTTCATTTCCGCTTATCTCTTGACTTAAGAATAGCCCATTTAAAAACAAGTGCTAATTAAAATACACTAAAACTTTTTTATAATTGTCAAGTTAGACACACCAACAAGTTTTAGGATATTTTAGGGCCTTGGATTAGGCGAGTGGAGAGAAAACTATCCAAGGCCATTTAAACTGTCAAACATAGGAGTTTGAATAGTGAGTGCAAATCCAATAGTGTTAGGGAGACCAGGAAAGCTCTGGATCTGGGAGTTAAGCACGAGGGTTTTTGAAGATAAGGAAGAGAGATACCCCCTCTCCTACTTGTCCGATGTTACCTCAGGACTGTTCTGCCTGGCTTCTAACATGAGTTGGTAACCTTAGTTGCTTCTCCTATGGATCTACATAGGTGGCTGTGGAGGGGAATCCTGTGGCACCTGAGGTCGACGTTGTATCACTCTCAACGGTACTACTGGAGGGAACCCTTGTGAAGCTTGGGGGCTTACACCAGTGCAGGCTATTGTTAGGAGGTCAGCGTAACTTCCTCTGTTACCTTCACTGGTAGAACTGGGCCGTCATTATCCCAGACTATCTTTGGAAGGCCCCTTACTTCACTTTCTTGTATTTTGGTGTCCGGTCCTCATCACCCAAAGTGGAAATACTTGAAAGTTGTTTGACTGGATGACATCTTTTAGGGACTTTTTAGTTTGTGCTCTATGCTCTTAGTTGGCCTAGCTTTCATTTTTTCTTGAGTCTTTAATTAGATCTTAATAAAAAATTCAAAGTGGTTGATTGATCACATAGAGGTCTCGAAGACTTCGTGGTCTTTCACCACCAAGTTTAGAACCTTCTCCTAGAAGGTGCAGAGGTAATACTGCTAGTGGGTTTCATCCCGTGGCAGCTAATGCATCGAGGATTGATCCTCCTCTCAAGGACATTAGTGTTTAGCATAGGCCTGGTACTTCCGCAGAACTAGAGAGGAACACGCCAGTTCTTTCTCGAGTTCTCTTTCAATCGGAAGATAACATAGAGGTAGAAGAACTCCTAGAGTCGTTAGCGGCTCCAAATTCTCCTCTACCATCTAAGTATCCAGACATGTTACAATACGTTGGGACTCCAATGCATAGACCGTGAAGTCCAGGTCATAGTACGCACTTACCATCGATGGCCACTACTGGAAGCATGGCTTCTACCACAAGTGCTACAACTATGCAGAATCCAACATTAGTACAAGGGGGAGGAACCATTTCCATCCCCTCTGCATCTTTATTTGGGTCTTTTGCTAGCACATCCTTAGTTGGGTCTACCTCCATTCCTTCTACGACTGGAAATTCCCAAGCCAATGCTTTTAGTTCTGGATTCTTCCCGTTTGGCACCCGTTCATAGGGTATTCCATCAATTCCATTTAGTGCCTCCACATCCATGATGGGTGGGTCAGCTTCATTTCAGGGTTTTCCTTTTGGAAGTGGTCATATACCACATTCCAACCCAACAATAGGATCTATTCCTTTTTCTTCTACATGACTAAGAGGCAATCATTTTCAAGGTTGGACTAACCCTGCATTTAGTGACATGGGAACTGGGAATCTGTTTTTCGGCCAACAAGGGAATAGGCCATACTCCACAGTTAGTTCATTTCAAAGTATTCCTCCCTTAGCTTCTTCTTGGAATCCTTATCAAGGGTTATCGACTCCTTATAATCCTTTAGGAGGGAGATTCGCCGGTTATGGGGGTTTTTCGACCGAAGTTGGTCAAACTCTAAGTTTTGCTGGATCACAAGGTCTGCCTTTTGGTTCAATTGGTTCTGTTGGTTACTTTGAGCAGCCTAGTGTCTTTTAAAGTCTAGGCCAATCTTTTTAGAACTTTGGGAGCTCCGCCTAGTCTGGGTGGAATTCCTAAGGTCCTCTTAGGGTTCCTTTTCTGGCAACATTGAACTTGCTAGATCTCACAAAATTAACGAACGATCCAATTAAATACAATCTGGCCTAGCCTCCGATCCCAACCAAACTCCCTTCAAACATTCCAAAGTTTGAGGGGAAGGGCGGCGAAGACCTGGGCGACCATGTAACCACATTCCATTTGTGGTGCTAATCAAACTCCCTTATCGATGACTCAATTAGGTTGAGACTTTTTCAATGCACCTTGACTGGTAATGTGGCCAAGTGGTATATAAAGTTCCCAAGGGGTAGCTTTACATCTTTCGCTGACTTAGCTAATATTTTATTAAATCATTTCCAGTTGCCCATCCATTATGATGCCGGAACTAAACTTCTGGCTAATTTTCGTCAGGATACAACAACTCACATTTCTGATCACATTCAGGAATGGAGACGAAGAAAGAGGCTCATTAAAGCTGAAATTCCTCCAGAATACCATCTTGAATGGTTTTTGAAATCTTTACAACCTAAAATCTCTAAGGATGTCTCCCTATCTGGAGTCTATTCTAAGGAGCAAGCTATTTTTAGGGCCCAACAATTAGAATTGATTTATTCTCAGTTTGGGATTCTACAAAAAATCTTGCCTGATGCTCCCGAGACTCAGGTTGATATAGCCAAGTCAAAGCCAGGTCCCCATGTGGATGGTATCATTGGATCGGTAGACACAAATGCGATGAACTTGTTGAGCCAAATACAGTAGTTGTCTTTGCAAACTGCTCCTAACAACCAGGTCACATCGTCTAACCCTTTTTCTTCCCAACTCTCTTTGTTTAATGCTGTCCAATCTGCCAACCCGAAAGAAAATAAAAATTCCAATTGGAAGAAGAAAGGACGAGGTAAAAAAAAGAGTTAATATGGGAAGGCTGATGCAAATAAATCTGGTAATAATGCTGGTGGTGGTAGAAATGAGTCTAGAAAGAAAGTCAAGTTTTCATGCAAGTTATGCAGTGGAGACCATTTAACTCATCTCTACCCAAATATTCAAGACGCTCAATGCTTGTTAGGGCAGCAAGGGACTTCTAGTTCTCAAGCTGTGTTAACCAACCATTTTCCCCAAGGGCGGCAACTGCTTACTGGCACAACTTCAAATCCTAGTACCTCTGCAGGGGGCAACCAAGAAGGGGAAAAATCATCAAATGTTTTCATGATGGGTTCTAATGTCCATGTGGCCACTCGATCGCATGATTATAGTGAAGCTGAAACATCCAAGGACAAAGCTGCTACTGGAAATACTGGCCTTCATATTGAGCGACCCCCTGTTGAGACTATCCCACGGATACCAAAAGGTTCCACTAAATGCGTGACTATTAATCCAATTTCTAGGACTGCCCAGAATTACTCCATTAGTGAGGATCTGGCTCAGATTCCATGCGCTATGTCTACTTTAGAGGTTCTCCAGTAATGTCCAGCTCAATAAAGTGCTTTAATTTCAACGATAGGGGTAGTTGATCCAACTAACTCTTTAGTGCTCACTTTCGACATGCTGAATGTCAAAAAACGACTCCCTCATCACATGGCTTTTCAAACAAAGTCCACTTACTGGAAAATTAACATTTTTGGTACCGTTATTGATGAAGGAGCTTCCACTTGCATCATGTCGATGTCATGTTGGAAGGCCATTGGATCGCCTTTGGCTGTTCCTTCACCTACCCTCCTGACTACAATTGATGGACATTCTCATAGGCCACATGGGATCTTTCCGACCTTTCCAATATGTGTTGGGGGAAAAGTCGTCAATATCGAAGCAGAAGTCATTAATGCCAACCTAGATTACAATCTCCTCTTAGGAAGGATTTGGGTATACAAAATGGATGTCATTGTTTCGACTCTGTTTCATGTCATTTGCTTTCCTCATGAGGGAAAAATTGTTAAGGTTGATCAATTGGATTATTCTCTAGCCAATCCTAGGGAAGCTTCTGATTCTACTGTTCCTTTAGTGGCTAACCCTCGTCCGCCTATTAAGAATCTAGGAGTTTAGATGTATTCTTCATTGATGGGTACCTTTGATTTTCCCTCTCCCATTGCTAGAATCAATGTCATTTCATCATTCAAGGAGTCCTCACGAGAAGAGTTCTTCTGAACTCATTATTTTTTAGACCCTTGGACCTTGCCTTCACCTACGACCACATTAGTTGAAGGACAAGTTGGTGGAATGGAATTCCTTATGTCTGCAACAGAGCTTAGATATCAGTCTATCGTCAACTCTACAGACAACCACTCTACTCCTTTCTCTAAGGAGGAGCTAGATGGTGATGTGGCCCCGGCCTGGACCCTTGATTCTACCTCCGCTATGGATTGTTTAGACATGGTTTTACCTTCTGAAGAAGCAATCCTAGAAGTAATGATGGGTGTAGATCAACCTTGGGAAGACTTACACCATAATTCATATTTTCTTCCTCCATTGCAGGAAGTAGAATCTTGGTTCTCTGAGCTCTTCACTAATTATGTTTGTACGATATCAAATCCTTTGGCTCCAACACACTTTCGTGCTGAAGGTAATATGTCGGTGATTTCAAAAACGATATCTATAAACATCTCGAGGAACCCTGGTGTAATCGAGAATCTCTTCATAGAGCTGAATGTTCCCCTGAATAAATTCAAATTTACACCGACCTTTTTAAGGAATTTTGAGATGTATTCGCTTGGTCTTATGAAGAAATGCCTAGCATTGATCCATCTATATTTCAACATGAGATCAAGACGTATGAAAATTCCAAACTAGTTCATCAAAGGCTTCGACCGATTAATCCTAGGAAAGTAGCAGCCATTAAAGCTGAAGTAGAAAAGCTACTCAAAGCAGGTTTCATATACCCTATTCCTCTTACCAATTGGGTTTTTAATCCAGTCCCTGTGGATGAAAAGCAAGGAACAATCCGAGTATGCATTGACTTTAGGGACCTAAACAAGGCTTGTCCCAAAGATAATTACCCCATGCCATTCATTAATTAGATTATTGATGAGTGTGCAGGTAATGAGATTTTTTCTTTCATGGACGGTTTTTCCAGTTATAATTAGATCTCTATCCGTCTAGAAGATCAACATAAGACAACTTTTATATGTCCCTAGGGTACCTTTGCATACAGAAAGATGCCTTTTGGTCTCAAAAATGCTGGAGCTACCTTCCAGTGGGCCAAGTCATATGCTTTCCACAACATTAAACATATCATCGAAGCATACTTGGATGATCTAGCTACTCATTCTCGAAAGAGAACTGATCAACCTAGTCATATTTGATTGGTTTTTGAGCGATGTCGTTTTTATAAAATCCAGTTGAATCCCAAAGAGTGCATTTTCACAGTTACATCTGGTCTATTATTAGTGTTCATCGTGTCACATGAAGGGATTAGGGTTGATCCCTTCAAGGTAGAGGCAATAATTCAATTGCCTCCCCTGTTCTCAATTCAGAAACTTCAAAGTCTTCAAGGGAAGGCTAATTTCTTAAGACGGTTTATAGCGAATTATGCCGAGATCACTAAAGGGTTTATGCGTTTGCTACGGAAAGGAGTTCCATTTGTATGGGATGACTTTGCACAGTGGTCGTTTGATGCCTTGAAAAAGGCATTAGTCTCTGCCCCTCTTTTGAGTCCACTGGATTATGGTATGGATTTCCTTTTATATCTCGCTATAGCAGAATCAACAATAGGTATGGTTCTCGTTCAGGAAGATGATGCTCTCACAGAGCATGTGATTTATTATTTGAGTTGAGGCTTGATAGGTCCTAAAATTCGCTATTCTCTTATTGAGAAGTTGGCCTTGGCAGCTGTCCATGCTGTCCAACGGCTCTGCCATTATATCTTGCTACACAAAATTTTTGTCTTAGCGGCAGTCAATCCATTTCAGTTTGTCCTTAGTAGGCGAGTGATTGGGGGCAAATATAATTGATGGATAGTCATTTTACAAGAATTTGATCTCGATTTTTTGTCCGCCAAGTCTAATAAATCCATGGTTTTTGCCGAGTTAATTTCCGAGCTGCCTTGTGGAGAAGATACTATTTATGAGGAAAGTTTTCTCGATGAACATTTATTCCTCATCTATTCACTCAACCCTTGGTATGGAAATATCATTATCTACCTCCACACTTCGAAGTTTCCCTCTACTTTCTCTAAGGATGAACGCCAAAAATTACGTCACCTGGCTAAAAATTATGTTATAATTGGTGATACATTTTATCGTCAAGGGGTTGATTCAATCCTTCGGTGTTGTTTAACCCTAGAGGAAGCAGAGTCAGTGCTCAATGACTGCCACAGTGGAGCTTGTGGTGGTCATCTTTTAAGACTTGCTATAGCTCAGCGCATCTTGCGTGCCGACTATTTTTGGCCTTCACTCTTCAAAGATTGTGTTGAAGTGGTCAAACGTTGTCACCCTTATCAAATCTATACTCGGAAGATGCATACACATCCAGCTCCTCTTTTTCTCGTTGTCACTGTCGGTCCCTTTACTAAGTGGGGTATTGATTTTATAACTTGTAATCCACCTTCAGCAGTGAATCACAAGTACATTATCATGGCCATAGACTACTTCACGAAGTGGGCTGAGGCCATGCCCACTTATAAAAACAATAGTGAAATAGCAGCATTGTTCCTTTTTAATCAGATTATCTCAAGGTTTGGTATCCCGAGAGAGATTGTCACTAACCATGGCAATCATTTCTAGAATCAACTAATGTTTGAATTGGCTCTCAAATTGGGTTTTCAACAGGAACATTCATATCCTTATTATCCTCAGGCCAATGGATAGGTCGAGGCAGTGAAGAAAGCCCTTAAGATGATCCTGCAAAGGATGATTGACAAAAATCAATCCAATTGGCATCTTATGTTGTATCCGGCTCTTTGGGCATACCGAAGCTCCGTAAAGACTGCTACAGGTTTTACACCTTTTCAATTATTTTATGGGATGGAGTCTATCTTTCCTATTGAATGTAAAATTCCGTCTCTTAAGTTAGCTGTTGAGCTCCTTCCAGAGACTTCTAGTCTCGAAGAGCACCTCCTTCATTTGGAACATCTCTATGAGCAGCGTTGAGATGCTGCCACAATCAATGAGGCTCATAAGAAAAGGGTTAAAACTCAGTACGATAAAGTTGTTCATCCTCGAGTCTTTTCTGAAGGCGAACTTGTCTTGGTCTATGACCAAGATAAGGATGCCTTGGGGGCAGGCAAGTTCAAGCCCATGTGGTATGGTCCCTTCATAGTTAAACGAGTTTTAGAAAAAGGGGCGTATGAGTTAATTGATTTTGAAGGAAACAAGTTTGCGGAGCCCCGAAATGGGCTCTACTTCAAGAAGTACTTTGCTTAAGTAGCAACTAGGCAATGGATTCTTTATATATTTTTTATATTTGTACATATTTTATCAGGAGTTTTTTGATATCGACACTTTTTGGTCTACTGTGACAGGTGTTGATGGATGATTTGGTCTATTTTGGATTCGTTGATGGTGCTAGTCGGCACACTCAGAACCTTGCTTCCACAACTTGGGTACTCTACTATCCAATTGGTTAGTTGATGGTGTCAAGGGGGGTATGCATTGGTCCCACTTCAAATAATATGGCTGAGTATACTGTCGTCATTAATTTACTATCTGAAGCAATTTCTTATGAAATCGATTCACTGGTAGTCTATCTTGATTCACAATTGATAGTGTCACAATTGAATAACATTTATCGGGTAAGGGATCCATGTTTATATTTCCAGTATTTAAGGGTGAGGTTGTTGCAAAGATTATTTACTTATATTAACTATTTGCACATTCCAAGATCTCATAATTGGTTAGCTGATTCTATCGCTAATCAAGCATTAGACTGGCACAACAATCATTCATCACAATAAAATTAAACATCAATAAGTCGAACTATATATATATATATATATATATATATATATATAATATTATATATAGTATATATATAATATATATATATATATATTATATAATATATATATATATAGATACATACGTACATACATATATATCATAAAACATCTCAAGTGTACATAAGTGTGTCCAAAATAATATACAAAATTGGGACTCAAATGCCCATAATCATGTACAGTACATCTAATGCCCTGGCTCAAAATGAGTAGCTAAGTATGCAACTACTACATTGGCCACACGCCTAAGAGTGCGAACCCAGTCTCGTGGCATGCCAACCACATGACAATGCATATCTATAGGAAGATCCTCTACGGCCTCCATCGGTACTCGGTGAGTTAGTCTCACCAAGTGTTGTTGAACTGTGTGTAGAAGTCGCTCTGTGTCTGCAGCTGCCTTTTCGGCCCCTCGACCGTGACGTCCATGCCGTGGGAACCCATCTGGTCACACCGGCCCAATATCAGGAATATGATCATCATTTTAGTCATTTGAATCCTATCAAAATATTTTTCAAAATTTATTATTATATTTGAAAAATCATAAGAAAAGTCATAAAATCAAAAACACTTACCTATGTCACCCCATGCTGCAGTCGGTGGTAATACTAGATTGGGATCTCCTCGGAAGTCTAACCCAGCATAAGGGTAGTCATCTATGGTGATGATCTGCTACTCCCACCAAGAGAAGAAGTCATTGTCGAATGTAGTCCATGGGACGTCCCCACCTCCTAGACGTTTCATTAAGTCAGCCCACCTGCCCATTCGTGAATCTCATGGGGTGCTGATCAAAACTGGTACTCTAAGACGAAGTGCACAGACCCTCTCAAAGAAAAAAAGAGCACAAGATAGTTCCATATCCAAATTTTTTGGTCTATCCCTTCTTAATAGAAGTAATATGGCTTTTCAGGTTTGCAAGAAGAGGAGTGCACCAATCAAGGACGGTGGTGAGGCAGTCTACCACCAAGCTCATGGCTAGCCATGGTGCCTGGTGCAAAGAAGCTGATCCGTTCACTCTAGTTTGCCAAATAGGATTATCCTCAACGATAAACTCTCCACATGCTTGATTGGAATTTGACTTCTAATCTTTTTTGGATGTCCTGGGTAATATATATATATATATAGATATATATATATTATATATATATATATATATATTATATATATATATAATTATATATATATATACGTAGTCCTCAATCGAGAGACTGCCTCGTGACCTACCCGTGGAATTTACTACCTCTCCCCTCTGGGAAAGGCCTATGATGAAATAAATGTATTCAACCTCTATCTTGAGTGGCATCTGATCAATCATAAACGAGTCATCTTTGATGCTCCAATAGTGAATGAGCATTTCGAGCATGTGAGTGTTTGCTTTCATATTTGGCATTTTAAAGAAATTTAGTAAACCACATCCCCATAAGGCATCCAAAGCATTAGGATCATTCATAACCTCATCATCTAGTGATTGGCTTCCTGAAGAAAAAATGAATTTAGACCGTTAGTTTTTTTGTTTGAAGTTTTCACAGCATATACGCGGGTCCATTTTACACACAGTCGCGTGTAGGGCCTGTTTATATGCAGGTTTCGTATATCCAACCTGTGTATACACTGCAATGAAATTTTTGACAAAAATTCAATGGTAAAACTTAAATTAAAAATTCTAAAACTAGTCACAATTGAATGCAAGACAAGTTTAAGGGTTACCTGGTGATTTTGGAAGGATCTGAATGGTTGAATTTGGCGTATGGAAAAGTTTGCTCCTTTTGCTCCACTCCTTTGCTCTCAAAATCAAATGGTGAAAACGGTGAGTCAAAAAACTATTTTATAGGCTTTGAAAATGATTTTTTTTTCAAAACTTGATTTTGTTTTGTCTCATGTAACTTTTAAATTGGGAGCTTGGAATGTCGAGAATGGTTTGATTTTCAGGACATTTTGGACGCTTTTTCGACATTTTCGAGACGGTTCCATGACTGTTGACCTATCATGGCAGGTATCATTTTTCACTGGCATATTGGTTAGGGAAACCATTTTTCCATTGCATTATGCATTCTAGCCTCCATTTGTTGATACACTTTCCATAGGGTCGATCCCATCATGTTATGGTTCATAAACCATCTTCACTCACTGATTTTTAAACAATGACATGGTGGTAGAGCCATCCTTTTCATGGGCATCGTAGTTAGCACTTCACTGACATTTTTTGCCCATGCTACTTCGATTTGAGTAGGCTCGGGAGTCCTCTATAGTCCCCCCATGACTTATGCGATGAATACTCATTCCTCTTTACTTCTTCGCTTCGTTCTAGCCTTATACCCTAGAGGCTCCTTTGTGTTGAGTTGTACTACTGCATTGCATTTTGACCATTTGCAGCTTTTGGCCTTGAGCCGGCTTCACTTGGACTTATGTTTAAGCCAAATTTTGACCATGACGACTGTAAAATCAAACTTGCATGCCCTTGACTTCTGCAACTTGACACACCTTGATTTGTGGAAGGAACACACCTTTGAGTGTCTTTGACCAGTTTTCACCTCCCTGCATTGAGCATAGGGTTGTTCCAATCCCAGGAACTAGATCATCTGTTTCACCGATACTCGTCCTTTCCAATGTACTATAGCATTCTTTTATTCTTATTCCAGCTTAAAGAAAAAGACAACAAAATTATATATTCCAAAAAGAGTGGGAAAGGGACAATATTTCCATTTATTATTGGCAGCTAGAGTCAGTCATGTCGCCCTTGAACAAAGCACTCAAAACAAAGTCTCCTCCATTTGGGCGGGATTTAGTTTGACTTAGGTATGCCTTAATCTTGTTATTGAGTCAATTCTCCCCCGATTGGTTATCTCTTCCAATCATATGGAGGGTTTGTACATGCCTCCTACATGATGAACTTACACTGAGTCATCATATGCTACCACATAGTCACATTGAGTCGTGCTTTTGTTCAAGGGAAGTTAGCTTGAGTTGGCCTCTCTGCGGTGTCTCTTGACTCATTTTTCAGTCAACCATCATTGGTTGTTAGTGTCTTGTCTATCTTCACATCAATTATATTGGTCCTTTACTCGTGCCGGTTTGAGAAGGTCTCCACTGACTTCTTGCTAGCGGGTCTTATCCTTATCGACGACAACATCTTGCTCTAAGAATAGGCCTAGAGCTGTACCCTAGCCCTATTTTCATTATTTATAGGTCACCTTGTGCTCAGCATCAATCAGTATCATGGGTCTTTGACTGAGTGGTTTCCCTTGTGTTCGACATCAGCCTACACTATCACACATTGGGATTCTTGCAGTACCTTGGTTTCCATTTGACCCTATTGGTGGATACCTCGTCTCTATGTCAGATTTCATTGTTGGTCGGTTCAAAGGGTTTCTATCATGCACTAGCCACATCTTGTGTACGCCGAAAATGTGTTTTGGTCGGGTTACTACATCTTTTTTTGTCTGATTCCCTCCACATTATTGGCCTACGAGTTACACTCACGCTAGATTGATGAAGGATGCCTTAATGCCTTCCTTCTAGCAGATCTTTCCCTATCGACTACGATTCATTGCTCTGGGGAAAAGATCTAGAGTCCATTTGGTAGTACCTTGGGTTTGCAGTCATTAGTGGCAGATCCTTCGCTATCGACAATGGGAAACCATCATTGTGTCCTGATTGATAGATTCTTACAGGCGTTCGACTTTAGCTCATCTATTCACATTTGTTAGATTGTATTGGGTACCTTGACGCTCATTATCATTATCAGTGAATAGTCTTGCATTTGTTAACGGTATACATCAATGACCGCTAATCAAACAATTTCTCACATGGTCGACTTCAGATCATTTATTTCCATGGTGTGGAAATGTACCACGACGGTCAGTGAAGACTTCAGGTTGCATTAGAATTCATTGGTTCACTTGATAGTTGCTCCTGTTGTTGTTAGTTGATACCACTTCACCTTATATGTTGCAGTCATTCAATGTGACATTCTATATGCTGGCACCTGAGTTTGCAGTGTAGTACCATCTTACTCCATGATGTTCATTTGGTACTTTTTAGGATCAGTCTTTGATATTAGTGATCCGCTTCATCCTTCAACATCATTGACATTCTTATATGTGATATTCAGACATGTACTTGTTCGATCATGATCAAATGATCCATTATGTATTTTCCAGTGTTTATACTTGTATACTTAGTGGATCCGCTTGTACTTGATATGCAGACATGCTTTACTTTCTCTGAGCATGGGTATGCCCCCCTCAGACAATGTTTCTTTCTGATCTCCTTTTGTGGCTTGGCAGGCTAAACTTTGGTGAAGTCCTTCTCAATTTTTTATAGATTTCCTTTCCATGCACTTACTTAATACATTTCAACCATCATGTACCCCTTATGACCTCATATATTAGGGGGCATCTGTTATAGCTTCAAATCTCACTCTTGATGTTTGTGATGCTGCACTCATGGCCTAGGGCAACCCCTCCTTCCAGACCTGGTCCAAATACTTAAAAAATGGTGTTTTACTCCCTATACATGACATTGCCCTGAGCTAAACGTGTGTGTACGCGAGTTTGTGTATACCCAACCCACATATCTGTCTTAAAACAATTAAAAAAAATCAAATCTCCGTAATTTCGGGTAGAGATCACGTGTTTTACCTGTTGATTACCTATTAGTGCCCATGGCCCAACTATTCCCAATGAATTCCCAACTAAAAAACTACTATGGGAGAAGTATAAAAATGCTTCAATGGGAAGGCCTAAAGGAGGAGAAGAGAGAGAGAAAGATCACTCTACTGAGATTATCCCTGACTAGGTCTGAAGATCCTTGTGCTTCCAGCACCATTACAAGAAACCCTTGTTTCCTTTTGTTATGATGTCTTTCTACTAGAGATATCTTGGAGTAAGTCATGGAAGGAGTTTGTTGAAGGCTTGAGACTGGACGAATCTAGAGGACGGTTCCGCTTGGAGCCTACAAAAGGAAGACTCAAGAGAAATCATTCCTTTCTGTACTTGAGTTATCTGTAATAAATGAAACACTTGTCTTGTTCCTGATACAAATATTCTTCATGTTTATGATATAAATGTTATGATTCACATATGAATGGTTGTTTTAATTGTATAACTAACTACCTTTTAATATGCTACGAAGATGATTTCTTTATGATGCTTGGTCAATATACTGTTGTGCTTTTTGGAATTGATTGTTTTGCAGGTTGAGGGACTAAAAGGAACTCCAAGAGGGTTTGGACCTTGGCTAGATCTTCCCAAATGAAGGACCCCCAGGTGCACTTCTCTTCGTATAGTTTGTTCACTATAGCATCATGGCTATGTGGAATGTGTGTTTTTCTTTGTAGATAACTTCCGATCTGCTAGGGTGTCAACCCAAGACCCTAGGGGAATTTATCCCTTAATAGATTTGTTAAGGGATGAATTCCCCTAGAGTCTTGGGTTGACACCCTAGCAGATCAAAAGTTATATACAAAGAAAAACACACTTTCCACATATCCATGATGCTAATGTAAACAAACTATACAAAGCGAGGTGCACCTGGGGGTCCTTCGTTTGGGAAGATCCAGCCAGGGTCCAAACTCTCTTGGAGTTCCTTTTAGTCCTTCAACCTACAAAACAATCAATTCCAGAAAGCACAATAGTATATTGACCAAGCATCATAAAGAAATCATCTTCATAGCATATTAAAAGGTAGTTAGTTATACAATTAAAACAACCATTCATATGTGAATCATAACATTGATATCATAAACATGAAGAAGATTTGTATCAAGAACAAGACAAGTGTTTCTTTTATTATAGATAACTAAAGTACAAAAAGGAATGACTTCACTTGAGTCTTGCTTTCGCAGGCTCCAAGCGAAACTATCCTCCAGATTTGTCCAGTCTCAAGCCTTCAAAAAACTCCTTCCATGACTTATTCCAAGATATCTCAAGTAGTAGAAAGACATCGTAACACAAGGAAACAAGGGTTTCTTGTAATAGGGGAAGTGCTGGAAGCACAAGGATCTTCAGACCTGGTCAGGGATAATCTCAGTAGAGTGATATTTCTCTCTCTTTTATCCCTTAGGCCTTCCCATTGAAGCCTTTTTATACTTCTCCCTAAGTAGTTTTTTAGTTGGGAATTCGTTGGGAACAGTTGGGCTACGGGCACTAATAGGTAATAAATAGGTAAAACCCATGATCTCAACCCCGAAATTAAGGATATTTGATTTTTTTAAGTGTTTTAAGACATATACGCAAGTTGGGTATACACAGACCCACGTACACATGCATTTAGCTCAGGTCACGTATAGGGAGTAAAACACTATTTTTGAAGTATTTGGACCAGGTTTGGAAGGAGGGGTTGCCCTAGGCCGTGAGTGTAGCATCAAAAACATCAAGAGTGAGATTTGGAGCTATAACAGGTCTTCCCCCAGATGGAAATCCTGGTCCATTTCCACATTTTGGAAATACCGGTGCTCATCATAGGCAGAGGTAGTGCATTCCACGGACAGGTCACGAGGCAGTATCTCGATCAAGGACTACGTACATATATATTGCCTGAGACATCCAGAAAAGATTGGAAGTCAAATTCCAATCAAGCATGTGGAGAGTTTATCATTGAGGATAATCTTGTTCACCATAACTAGAGTGAACGGATTAGCTTCTTTGCACCAGGCATCATGGCTAGCCATGAGCTTGGCAGTAGACTGCCTCACCACCGTCTTTGATTGGTGCACTCCTCTTCTTGCAAACCTGAAAAGCCAACTTACTTCTATCAAGAAGGGACAAACCAAAAACTTCGGATATGGAACTATCTTGTGCTCTTTTTTCTTTGAGAGGGTCCCTGCACTTCGTCCTAGAGTACCGGTTTCGATCAGCACCCCACGAGATCCACAAATGGGCAGGTGGGCTGACTTGATGAAACATCTAGGAGGTGGGGACGTCCCACGGGCTGCATTCGACGATGACTTCTTCTCTTGGTGGGAGCAGCAGATCATCACCATATATGACTACCCTTATGCTAGGTTGGACTTCCGAGGAGATCCCAATCTAGTATTACCACCGACCGCAACATGGGGTGACATAGGTAAGTGTTTTTGATTTTATGATTTTTTTTTGTGATTTTTCAAATATAATAATAAATTTTGAAAAATATTTTTGATAGGATTCAAATGAATAATATGATGATCATGTTCCAGATATTTGGCTGGTGCGACCAGATGGGTTCCCACGGTATGGACATCGCAGCCGAGGGGCTGAAAAGGCGGCTGCAGACACAGAGCAACTTCTACACATAGTTCAGCGGCACTTGGTGAGACTAACTCATCGAGTACCGATGGAGGCCGTAGAGGATCTCCCTATAAATATGCAACATCATGTGGTTGGCATGCCACAGGACTGGGTTCACACTCTTAGACGTGTGGTCAACGCAATAGTTGCATACTTAGTTGCTCATCTTGAGATGGGGCATTAGATGTACTAGACATGATTATGGGCATTTGAGTCCCAATTTTTGTATATTATCTTGGACACACTTATGTATAATTGAGGTGTTTTATGATATATATATATATATATATATATATATATATATATATATACAGTTCGACTTTTTTGATGTTTAATTTTTTTTGTGATGAATGATTGATGTGCTAGTCTAATGCTTAATAAGATAGAATCAGCTAACCAATTATGAGATCTTGGAATGTGCAAATAATTAATATAAGTAAATGATCTTTGCAACAACCTCACCCTTAAATATTGGCGATATAAACATGGATCCCTTACTCGATAAATGTTATTCAATTGTGACACTATCAATTGTGACTCAAGATAGACTACCAACGAATCGATTTCATAAGAAATTGCTTCGGATAGTAAATTAATGATGACAGTATAATCAGCCATATTATTTAAAGCGGGACCAATGCATACCCCCTTGACACCATCAACTGATCAGTTGGATAGTAGAGTACCCAAGCTGCGGAAGCAAGGTTCCGAGTGTGCCGACTAGCACCATCAGCGAATCCAAAATAGACCAAATCATCCATCAACACCTGTCACAACAGACCAAAAAGTGTTGATATCAAAAAACTCCCGATAAAATATGTACAAATATACAAAATATACAAAGAATCCATTGCCTAGTTGCTACTTAAGCAAAGTACTTCTTAGGGTAGAGCCCATTTCAGGGCTCTGCCAACTTGTTTCCTCCAAAATCAATTAACTCATATGCCCCTTTTTCTAAAACTCGTTTAATTATGAAGAGACCATACCACATGGGCTTGAACTTGCCTGCCCCCAAGGCATATTTATCTTGGTCATAGACCAAGACAAGGTCGCCTTCAGAAAAGACTCGAGGACGAACAACTTTATCATACTGAGTTTTAACCCTTTTCTTATGAGTCTCATTGATTGTGGTGGCATCTCGATGCTGCTCATCGAGATGTTCCAAATGAAGGAGGCACTCTTTGAGACTAGAAGTCTCTGGAAGGAGCTCAACGACTAACTTAAGAGATGGAATTTCACATTCAATAGGAAAGATAGACTCCATCCCATAAACTATCTAAAAAGGTGTAAAACTTGTAGCAGTCTTTACGGAGGTTCGGTATGCCCAAAAAGCCGGATACAACATAAGATGCCAATTGGACCGATTTTTGTCAATCATCCTGTACAGGATCATCTTAAGGGTTTTGTTCACTACCCCGACCTATTCATTGGCCTAAGGATAATAAGGAGATGAATGTTCTTGCCAGAAACCCAATTTGAGAGCCAATTCAGACATTAGTTGATTTTGGAAATGACTACCATGGTCAGTGACAATCTCTCTCGGGATACTGAACCTTGAGATAATCTGATTAAAAAGGAACAATGCTGCTGTTTCACTGTTATGAAACCAGCTCACAAAAAGATAGAAAAGAGAGATCAACGCCTTAGAATTCAACCTCTTCGAGGGGGAAACCTCCTTTACATTACACAAATGAGAAATTCTTCGATGATTCAAATGACAAAACCTCCTTTCTATATATAGGAGTATAAGGAGTCACAATATAACCCAGTCGACCTAAAAATAATAATATAAAGTCACAAAAATAAGAAGAGAGGGATTCTATGGGGCACAGTAATAAAATATGGGGACAATAGGGGAACAACAATATTAATAAGGGATACAACTACAATAGTAATGGAGTAATCACTAGTATTATAGGGACCTAACATGCCCCTCTCCTTCAAAAAAGTGTTGTCCTCAACGCTTGAGTAGTTTGGATGCTTTTATAATGAATCCGACCATATCTTGTAATGCATTGCTAGAATTACCACCTCAAACCATCAATAATAGGAAGAAATAATCAAGGAGGTAATAGTTGATTGATTCAGGAGCACCCACAATTTTTTCATTGTAAGTTAGAAAAGAATTGAATGCTTCCTAATCCAGCACAGGGTCAGTATGTTTGAAAATGGAGGACATAATTGCTCTAGAAGGCCATTAATTCAAGCTTTTGATACCAAATGTTATGAACCAGCTACAAAAAGATAAAAAAGAATCAGTGCCTTAGAATTCAGCCTCTTCGGGGGAAACCTCCTACATTTACCAATACAATTCTTCGATGATTCAAATGACAAAACCTCCTTTCTATATATAGGAGTCTAAGGAGTCACAATATAACCCAACCGACCTAATAATAATAATATAAAGCCACAAAAATAACAAGAGAGAGATTCTATGGGGCACAATAATAAAAATATTAGGACAATAGGGGCACACCAATATTAATAAGGGATACAAATACAATAGTAATGGGGTAATCACTAGTATTATAGGGACCTAACATTCACTATCGTTTTTATATGTGGGCATGGCCTCATCCCACTTTGTGAAGTAGTATAGAGCCACGATAATGTACTTGTGATTCGCTACTGAAGGTAGATTACAAGTTGTAAAATCAATACCCCACTTAGTAAAGGGACCGATAGTGACAACGAGAAAAAGAGGAGCTAGATGTGCGTGCATCTTCCGAGTATAAATTTGATAGGGGTGACAGCGTTTGACCACTTCAACACAATTTTTGAAGAGCGAAGGCCAAAAATAGCTGGCACGTAAGATACGCTGAGCTATAGCAATCTCTGAAAGATGACCACCACAAGCTCCACTATGGCAGTCATTGAGCACTGACGCTGCTTCCTCTAGAGTTAAACAGCGCTGAAGGCTTGAATCAACCCCTCAACGATATAATGTATCACCAATGATAACATAATTTTTAGCCAGGTGACGTAATTTTCAGCGTTCATCCTTAGAGAAAGTAGAGGGAAACTTCGAAGTCTAGAGATAGATAATGATATTTCCATACCAAGGGTCGAGTGAAGAGATGAGGAATAAATGTTCATTGGGAAAACCTTCCTCATGAATAGTATCCTCTCCACAAGGTAGCTCAGAAATTAACTCGGCAAAAACCATGGATTTCTTAGACTTGGCGAATAAGAACTCGAGATAAAATTCTTGTAAAATGACTATCCATCGATTATATTTGCTCCCAATCACTCACCTACTAAGGAAAAATTGAAATGGATTGACCACCGCTAAGACAAAAGTTTTGCGTAGCAAGATATAATGGTGGAGCTGCTTGACAACATGGATAGCTATCAAGGCCAACTTCTCAACAGGAGAATAGCAAAGTTCAGGACCTATCAAGCCTCGGCTCAAATAATAAATCACATGCTCTGTGAGAGCATCGTCTTCCTGAAAGAGAACCATACCTATGGTTGAATCTGCTGTAGCAAGATATAAAAGTAAATCCCTACCATAATCTAGTGGACTCAAAAGCAGAGCAGACAAGGCAATGAGTGACTGCTGCGCAAAATCGTCCCATACAAATAGAACTCCTTTCCATAGAAAACACATAAACCTTTAGTGATCTCAGCATAATTCGCTATAAACCGTCTTAAGGAATTAGCCTTCCCTTGAAGACTTTGAAGTTTCCGAATTGAGGACGGGGGAGGCAACTGAATTATTGCCTCTACCTTGAAGGGATTAACCCTAATCCATTCATGTGACACGATGAACCCTAATAATTGACAAAATGTAACCACGAAAATGCACTTATTGGGATTCAACCAGATTTTATAAAAACGACATCGCTTAAAAACCAAATGAATATGACTAGGGTGATCAGTTCTCTTTTGAGAATGAGCAGCTAGATCATCCAAGTATGCTTCGATGATATGTTTAATGTCATAGAGAGCATATGACATGGCCCATTGGAAGGTAGCTCCAGCATTTTGAGACCAAAAGGCATCTTTCTATATTGAAAGGTACCCTAGGGACATAAAAGTTGTCTTATGCTAATCTTCCAGATGGATAGAGATCTGATTATAACTGGAAAAACCGTCCATGAAGGAGAAAATCTCATTACCCGCACACTCATCAATAATTTGATCAATGAATGGTGTGGGGTAATTATCTTTGGGATAAGCCTTGTTTAGGTCCCTAAAGTCAATGCATACTCGGATTGTTCCTTGCTTTCTATCAATAGGGACTGGATTAGAAATCCAATCGGTAAGAGGAACAAGGTATATGAAACCCTCCTTGAGTAGCTTTTCTACTTTAGCTTTAATGGCTACTACTTTCCTAGGATTAACCAGACGAAGCCTTTGATGAACCGATTTGGCGTTTTCATACGTCTTGATCTCATTTTTAACTATAGATGGATCAATGCCAGGCATTTGTTCATAAAACCAAGTGAATACATCTTGAAATTACTTAAAAAGGTTGGTGTAAATTTGAATTTCTTCAGGGGAACATTCGGCTCTGATGAAGAGATTCTCGATTACACTAGGGTTCCTAGAGATGTTTATAGATATTGTTTTTGAAATCACCGAAATATTACCTTCGGCACGAAAGTGTGCTGGAGCCAAAGGATTTGATACTGTACAAACATCACTAGTGAAGAGCTCAAAGAGCCAAGATTCAACTTCCTACAATGGAGGAAGAAAATATGAACGATGGTCTAAGTCTTCCCAAGGTTGATCTACACCCATCATTACTTCTAGGATTGCTTCTTCGGAAGGTAAAACCGTATCTAAGCAGTAGATAGCGGAGGTAGAATCAAGGGTCCAGGTCGGTGCCACATCACCATCTAGCTCCTCCTCAGAGAAAGGAGTAGAGTGGTTGTCTGCAAAGTTGACGATAGACTGATATCTAAGCTTTGCTGCAGACATAGGGAATGCCATTCCACCAACTTGTCCTTCAGCTAATGTGGTCGTAGGTGAAGGCAAGGTCCAAGGATCTGAAAAATAATGAGTTCAGAAGAACTCTTCTTGTGAGGACTCCTTGAATGATGAAACGACATTGATTCTAGCGATAGGAGAGGGAAAATCAAAGGTACCCATCAATGAAGAATACATCCCAACTCCTAGATTCTCAGTAGGCGAACGAGGGTTATCCACTAAAGGAATAGTAGAATCCAAAGTTTCCCTAGGATCGGCTGGAGAATAATCCAATTGATCAACCCTAATAATTTTCCCCTCATGAGGAAAGCAAATGACACAAAACAGAGTTGAAACAACGGCATCCATTTTGTATACCTAATTCCTTCCTAAAAGGAGATTGTAATCTAGGTTGGCGTCAATGACTTCTACTTCAATATTGAAAACTTTTCCCCCAACACATATGGGAAAGGCCAAGATGATCCCATGCGGCCTATGAGAATGTCCATAAAATGCAGTCAGGAGGGTAGGTGAAGGAATAGCCGAAGGCGATCCAATGGCCCTCCAACATGACATCAACATGATGAACGTGGATGCTCCTTCATTAATAATGGTACGAAAAATGTTAATTTTCTAGTAAGTGGATTTTATTTGAAAAGCCATGTGATGAGGGAATCGTTTTTTGACATTCAGCATGTCGAAAGTGAGCACTAAAGATTTAGTTGGATCAACTGTATGGCTGAAAGTAAAGCACTTCGTTGAGCTGGACATGATTGGAGAACCTCTAAAGCGGACATAGCACATGCACTCTGAGCCAGATCCTCAACACAGACCCGCATACACATGCATTTAGCTCAGGGCAATGTCACGTATAGGGAGTAAAACATTGTTTTTTAAGTATTTGGACCAGGTTTGGAAGGAGGGGTTGCCCTAGGCCATGAGTGGAGCATCACAAACATCAAGAGTGAGATTTGGAGCTATAATAGGTTTTCCCCCAGATGAAAATCCTGGTCCATTTCCACCTTTTGGAAATACCGGTGCTCTGTATATGGCAACATTTTCCTTGCCTAGGTTAACCATCGGTTTTCCCATTTGGTTGTTTTCAACCTTGGTGGTCCTGAACATCATGACTCCTGTTCCACCGTCTCCTTCATCTGAATCACGACATGATGATTCCAAGGTTGAGCCTGCGCCTTCTTATCCTATTTCTTCGTCTTCATCTCCTACTTTGCCTGGTGAAAGTTCCATACCTAGTAACCAAGAGACTAAGAAGAAGAAGAAGAAGAAGACGAAGAAGAGCCAGAAGTTCGATAATCGCAAGGTGACCCGTGCAACTATTTCTCCGAGTACATCTCAGGTCGGAACACCTTCTGATCCTCTGCAGAAGGTTAAGTTTCCTTGTAAATTGTGCAAGGGTGACCATCTTCTTTGTGATTGTCCTGGCATTCCTAGGATCTTAGAAGTATGGTCCCACGATCTAGCTCGTCCCACATCATCCTCTGAAGCTCATGTCAATGTTCAATCCTCAATTGGCAGTGGTAAGAAGAAAGGGAAGATTTGATTCCCTTGTAGGCTATGTGAAGGAAACCATCTCCTTCACCTTTGTCCACTCATGGACAAAGCTTTCGCTGCTTTGGAAAGTCTTATAGCTTCTTCACCTCCACTTCTAGTTGGTTATCAGAGGCTCTGCTTAGACCCTCTCCCCGTTGACAATGAGATTGACTTGGAATCTTCTCTAGTCCATCCTCCTCTTCCCAAGCTTGGTTGTACTAAGCCTATTCCTGACCAACCATTGGTCGGAAAGAGTGTCGACTTGGGTTCACCACCAGTGGTCCACTCTGCTCTCAAAGAACATCATGATTATACTGCTCATGTTCTTCTCATCTTGTCAGATTCTCCTGAGTCCGAGAATGACCCTCCTATCCCAACTGATCAAGAGAGTCCTTCTTCGGTTCCTGTAGAGCAGGGGCACTCCTCGGGTGCCCCCACTAAGTAGTTCAGTTGTTTCCTTCGATTAGAGTCACTTGGCTGCATTATACCTTCTGTCCTATATGCCTTTCCAGATTATGGTACATGCCTGTGATAAGGTAGTACCCAACACTCTCTTGAATGAAGGGGCATATGTTATTCTCATGCCTTCCTCTACTTGGCAAGCTTTGGGCTCCCCACAGCTTGTGTCAGTCACGCAAAATCTATTGGCATTTGACAGAGGAACCAGTCAAACTTTAGGGATCTTTTCAAAGTTCCCTGTTACTTTGGGAGGCAAAACCATCTATATAAACGTGATGGTTGTCCAAGGTGCTTTAGATTTTAGTTTTCTCCTTGGCCATGATTATATTTATGCCATGGGAGCTCTTGTTTCTTCACTTTTCTGTGTGGTTTGTTTTCTGCACGATGGAAAAATGGTGACTATTGATCAATTGTCATTCTTTAGTCACTTGATGCCTCTTGTACCACCATCATCCCCCATCAGTTCTTATTCACCAGAAGTACCTTCTTTGCCACAGGTCAATTATGTGGCTACCCGTTTTGCCTCTACATCTATTGAGGATTACGCAGATGGTCTCATACATCATGTACTGGGGGCATTAGCACCCGATCTGTCACTGGTGTCTAATGACATGTGTTCCTACCAGAGCGTGGTTCTTCCATCTAGTGAAGATCTCTTGGGAGTCATGTTTTCATATGACCTATGAACAGGAACTTGAGGAGAGTTCTTTTCTTGTGTTAACCTAGCTAAAAAATGAAACAAGGAGTCTTGAGGAAAGTTCTTGATATTGTGTCAACCTTGTTAAAAAATGAAACAAGGGTTATGAGGATAGTTCTTTTAATGTGTCAACCTCATTAAAAAATGAAACAACTCCCTTTTCCAAATCAAGTCTTTGATTAAGATCTCGTAAAATCTGAGTTGAGTCTTTCCAAGATCTCGATAGTGAACTTTCATTCCATCCACCTCGTTGAATGAAATGAAGCTTGCGGGGCATGTACCTCGATTTCCGTCATTATGCTGGAGGCATGCAAACTTATAACAAGCATAATTTTTTATTTCAAGCTTGTGTAAAAATGAAACTGAATCCAAGCAGAGTTCTCCATGGTTCAAGCTTGTGTAAAAATGAACCAACACCTATTTTACACCTTGTGATTGCCATTTTTATCCGATAAATTTTGCTAGATGAGCCTTGGTTATTTCATTCCATCGCCACCATCTCTTTGGCTGATCGTATGCTTTCACTTGGTTGTTTGTCCTTTCTTGAGGGACCACAATGATGAGTGGTTTTATTGGCCATCCTATTGACCATTACATGTTTTGAGCAGTTCCACCATTACCAGAACCAATTGCTACCCTTTATACCACTTGTTCCTCTAGGACGAGTCACCATTAAGCTCTTTTCTAACTCGTAAAATATGAATAGCTTGCTGAGTTTTTCCCTTTTTGACTCGTTAAAATGGAATAAAATGGCAGTCCACTTTCAGCTCTTTTCCAACCTTATAAATAAGAAAATATGTTCGAGCTTTTGTCATTTCAGGTTTGATTTTGGTTATGAAACGTCGTGTCTTCGATCACTTTTTTACTTTTTTTGGATCGGGAACACTAATGATGAAAATTACTCCTTGATTGTAATGGTCAAGCAGTTCTCTCGAGTATTGTTTTCTACTTTTTCAGGCTTGAGGGACACAAATTTACGAAAAAGGACCCCCCTAGAGTTTTCTTTTTCGTGTCTTTTTCAAACTCTCTAAACATGACAAAGACTCCGAGTTTTACCTATGTTGGACTCATTAAACTCTGACAACATTGGACTCATTACCATGATGAGACTCGAGCTTCTCCTCCCTAGAGCTCGTTAAAGTATCACTAGGTTGGATTCATCTGAAGGTCGAACTTATATCATAAGCATATGCTATCCCCTTCAAGCTTTTTTTTCAAAAATAATTGAGGTATTCACTAGCAATGGTGGGGGAAAATTTGCAAGTCACTCTTGAACATCGACACTTTTGCTTCTTGTCGGGTTGGGATATCCTTACATCGTCATTGGCCTTCCGGTGTTTTGGGTTGCCATTTTGCCTCATTCCATCTAATTCGTGTTTCCTCCATCAAACTTCAGATCCCTTGGTACCAAAATGCTACCGCATTCCGGAGTCGTGTCGTCGATATGTTTAAGAGTATAATCCTTCTGTAGTTCATACCCTTACCTCCTCCTCTGATGCTCTGTTTCACCATCTACCACTTGTTCCTTGTCTTGTGTTGTTGATGGGGGAAACATTATGGCCCTCTTGCGACTGATCGCCTCATGTCAACATTAGCCCGTTATTTAGGAAGTCAATCTAGAGATTTCTTTTGGTACCTTGGAGCTTGCATGCCTCAATGGCAAGTTCTTTGTACCTAACGATGGACTTTCATCATTGGTCTTTGATTGGGTGATTCCACGAGTGTTTGACTTCATATCACTTTTCACACTTAGTGGATTGTACTAGCAGTACCTTGAGAACCATTGGCATTATTGGTGGTCTCTCTCATACTTGTTAATGGTTCCCATCATTAACCAGTAATCAAGCGATTTTCTATCATGCTCAACTTCAGCACATCTATTCGAATGCTAGAACTTGTACTATGAGTGGTTAGGGTTTCAAGACCCCGGACAAAGATTACATATGTTCGGGCTACGTGGATTGGTTCGTGATTACATACATGACTCTTTGATTGGATGGTTGTGACCATATGTGAGTCTTCATGGATGGCTGCGACCATACCTTTATCATTATATATGGTCTTCTCAACTAGGTGGCTGTGTCCATACCACAAACCAAGTTTCATATGTATTTTGGATGGCAGCACCCATTCCTAGACCACATGTATTTCACTATCAGAGATATCAGTTGTAGTTGCACCTACAAGTTCTTCGTGGTGGTGTTCTAGTTCAGTTATGATTTCGTAAAGCATTTCACCACTCCCACTCTCTTGGGCTTCATGCTTTAGGGAGCATCTATTACACAGCAATTTGTCACTGACCTCATATCAGTCCCTCCACTGTGTCATACATTAGATAAACATGTCCATATCTTCCAACTCATGCAAGAAGATTAAGCAAGTGCTCTCTAATGTTGAAGATTGACCCTCTTTGCCTAAGATTCTGCATCGTTGCAAGTAAACCCTTAAAACGTGTGATGGTTCCTTGTCATGAACTGTATCGTTACAATGTCATCGCAGGTGTACACATGTTTCCTACGATGGTCAAATTTTAGGGCTCGATGCAAGTCTTCCAGATGTTTATTGCGACGATTGGTCCAAATGCATTGCTCCCTTGCGATGTCATCGCTAAGCCCTAGTTTATGACCTGCGACGATCCAGATTTGGTGAATTAGTTCAAACCGTCTGCCTTCTGGGTGATTCTAGAGTTGGTTGTTGGGTAAGATTGGTTCATCTTTCCTCCTCTAGGATGGTAGTTCAACCTTTTATGAAACCTCCCTTGACGATAAGCTCCCTCTCCCTCATTTTATGGAGGCTCCTCCTCCTATAAAAGCACTCACCATTGCTATGATAAGCTAGTTCCTAGTTGCTGGTTGCTAGTTCCTAGTTACTGGTTGCTAGTTGGATTGAAGCAGATTAGATAGCTTTGGTGTGAGTTTGACAGGTGCGGAATTGCTAATAGTTTGGTAAGAGATTGTGGAGTGCCTTAGCCTTGCATTAGAGTTTATGGGTGAGAAAGAGATATTATTCATTTGGGAGACCCATTCTTGAGAGTGAATGATTGAAGGAACATACTGGTTGGACCCTATGAGATGGCTTGCGATGTCAAGGCTTGGTTGTAAGCTTTGCTCTTGATTTATTTTAATATAATCAATAACGATTTCCTATATCTTGTGTACAATTTACTTGATAGCTTATGATTCCTTGACTTTATAAGTAAATAGATCATTGTTGTTCTCGGTTATGTGCTCTATTGTTTTCTTGTGGTGTTTCAGGACGTTTGCTCATTAAGGAGAAGAAAATGGAAGCTGGAGCGGTGCAACGAAAGTTTCATCGAACACTGGTTTTTAGGTAGGCCTCCAACGATGACTATTTAAGGAAATTGATTGTTGTTTTATTTTTTCTGTGACTAGACCCACTCTAGGGCTGGAGGGGTTGCCTCTGCCCACAGAGGGAACACTTTCATACTTCATCGGGGGGGTGAATCAATATTGTAAAATTTTTACCAATTCAAAAAATTTATTTCACTTTGTGAAAGAGAAATAAGACACCATTAAGGACTTCACCAATTAATTAAAATAAGAATCAAAAGAAACAATATCATCAATCACAATTGAACACACAAAAAACAAACAAATTCTTCAAAAGTTCTCTTTAATTGCTTCACAAGGAAAGCTACAACTTGTTGTTACAATTATTTTGGATACAACCAGTAGGAAGCTACAACTAGATGGAGCTACAACCCCATATATTTACCAGCACCCACTGGAAGGAGCACCAACCCTTAATTTGTAAGCTACAACTTGTTGGACACTCAATAATTCATATTTCATCCATTTTCATACTAGAAACCATGAATAACACCTCTGCTTACAAATAACATAATTTATTCCTTAATCACCAATACCATCAACAATCTCTAATTACTGAGAACATTAATGACTTCACCTCAACTCGCTCACTAGTTCTCTTTCAAACCTGCTTTCTCAAGCCTACTATAAATAATTTGGTTTGATATTTTTGGCATGAGGTTTTAGTGAATCTTACATTAGATTTTTTCATGTGCCTTTAATTTTTTCCTTTGTCCTATTCAACTGAGTCTTCTGACCCTGTTCTCTAATTTATCCACCTCTACTTTGCAACTCTGAGTTCAATCTCTAAGTTAAATTGTCAATTTTTGTTGTTATGGAATTTTTACAGGTTTTAGCTGGGACTTTCCAATTTTGAAAATCTCTAGATTTGGCAATTTTGCTACAGCTACCTCTTAACTTGTCCATTATGCTATCGAAACTCCAAGTCTTCCTTTTACACCAAATCAAGTTTCTGACCTGTTTCATGCATTAGCCAAAAAATACGCCAAAATGTTGTTAAATTTGTCATATAAAAATAATATCTAATATCAAAGTTGTCGACTCATTCATCACTGCCAAACAAACTTTGCACTGGTTTGAGCATTTAAAAAAAAAATCAAACATACCTACATGGCCCTCTTTTAAGTTATAGCCCATTTTCTTAATAGTGCTTCCAAATACACTTGTGCATGACCTCTTTTTAAATTATATTACGATTGTTTTCAATTCTGCCATATTCGTCTTTAGTTCCTTTTGTTGGCACTTAGCTTCTTATTCGCCATATGACCTAGTGTTGTGCCCCTCACCTTGAACCTAGAGGTGCTTATATGATTTTAGGCCTTGAGGGCATAATTCCCATGTAAAACTTCATTCCCTTGGTATTTTTCTTCATGTGCCTTCGTGTCAGTGCTAATCTGGAAGCCTTTTGATCCTAGCACTTTCATCTGTGCCTCCTTTGAAATCTTCTGGGCTCCACTTAGCGGGCCTAGTTGTAGGTGGGGTCCACATTACTTCAATCTCATTGGTTGTTGACTATCACTAATGTTAGTATGACATGTCACGACTCCTGCTACTCACCGCTTCCCTTGTGTACTACTCTTTAACCTTCTAGGCCCTAACTAATGAGATGGTATCATGTTGATAGCACATGCACCCCATGTCATCCACTGATTGGTCCATATGTCACTCAAAATTGGGCCATTCGGGTACCCAAAAACATCGAATGTGAATGCCACATGTCCACCTCTGATTGGACCATGTCATGCTAACATCATCAACCACGTTCATCTCCTAAGAGACAATAAAACTATGATACTTGTCCTTCTATCAGAGAGGAGAGAGAAGGGTCCTGTGGTCAAATTTTCACTATATTTCCTTTATAAAAGTTTTAAAGGGTCCTAGCCATTTTTCTATGTTCTTTTGCTGGGTTGGAACTCTCCTCCATTCTACCTTGAAATCCTTTAGGGTCACCTTTGTTCCGGTCTAGGCTCTTGCAAGCTTCGCTATCAATTATGGGGGCCTCCCACTCGAATTTCCACCAATCAACTTCTTGTTTTGCACTGTGTCAGTGCCATGTCCACCCACTGCATTCTTTTTGTGTGCCTCAAGGTTTCTCAGGTGTGTTACCTCCGAGCTTGTTGGGTCCCTATAATACTAGTGATTCCCCCATTACTATGGTAGTTGTACCCCTTATTAATATTGTTGTGCCCCTATTGCCCCCATATTGTTATTACTATGCCCCATAGAATCCATCTATTGTTATTTTGTGGCTTTATATTATTATTGTTAGGTCGGCCGGGTTATATTGTGACTCCTTAGACTCCTATATATAGAAAGGAGGTTTTGTCATTTGTATCATCCAAGAATTGTTCATTTATGTAATGTAAAGGAGGTTGCCCCCTCGAAGAGGCTGAATTCTAAGGCGTTGATCTATCTTTTCTTGAGCTAGTTTCATAACAGAGCTACATCTGCTGGGATGACTTCATCGCACTTGCTCATCCTTCTCACTCCTTAAGTGCTTCCTTATAGTTTCGTTGGGGTACAATCGCCAAGATGCATTGTAATCGAGGCATTAGGGGAATTTTGAGGCCTAAAATGGGCCTCCTAAGGAAATTATAAAATAATAGTGGAAATAATAAAGCAATATTAGATTACATCATCACATTTTAGAGGGAAAAAAACAAAAACTATTTTTTCAACTCGTATTTTAAAGTTATCTCCCTATGGGTTTACTCATATTTTGAGCAGAAATACTCGTTGGATGCATATTTTGATTTGTCATCCAATGAGTACCCATGTTGCATATTTTGATGGACCTTGCTACACGAAAAATAATAAATACATGAAAAACGTGATTGCAATCACATATTTTCACGTATTTCTAATTTTTCGTGTAGCATGGTCCATCAAAATTATCCAACATAGGTACTCCTTGGATGAGGAATTATATTTTTCATCCAATGAGTACTCCCACTTGAAATTTGAGTAAAACCTTAGGGAGATAATTTAAAAATACGAGTTGAAAAATTAGTTTTATTATTTTATTATTCTTTTTACTTTTTTACTCCAAAAAAGGTGAGTCATCCCCCATGGTTGACATCATCATCTTGAATCCTATTGGTTCTTATAAAGTTTATTTTGCTTGTACATTTTTCTTAGGAGGCCCATTTTAGACCTCAAAATTCCCCTATTGGCTCCACCTGTGACCAATCACATTGCTTTCATTGCATTGTTGTCATGCCACAAATGTTTGATCCTCTTTTTGCTTCTCTACTATTCATGCCATTGTGTTTTTCTAGCCAACCAACTCAATCATTCGCTAAAGCTCCTCCAACTAACTTAACTCTGCAAATGTTGACTTTTGGGGTCCCTAGCTTTGACTGGCTCTATAGTTTGATCCAGGAGGCTATTTTCAAACTTCCTCATACCACTGGAAATATCTTCATGAGATCTATTCATATAATGTGGTTTCATATGCATTTAAATTGATTTTATAAACTAGAAATGGCTCCAAATTATTTGCACTATTATTGCTACCATGATGATCTTCATCATTCTTGTAATTGATAGATGCTTTGCAGTTGCCATGCTTTTCATCTTCTTGTATTCATGCATGAATCATGATTTCTTGAGTTCTTCTTTGCCTTTTGTTGACACATTTTCCATGTGTTTCCATCAATGACAACATATTTCCAACATGAGGCACACTCCTAGCCACATCATTGATAAGATTATCATTATAGGACATTTTGTCATATCTGGTCAATATGCCTTAAATTGGATCAATCAATATCCTTTGAACTCATTCTAATAATCATAGCACAAATCCCTAAGCATGACTCTTTCTTATCCCTGAGTTTTTACCTAAAAAAACATTGCTTTAGTCATTTTAAGGACCAACGCTCCTTGGCCTCCTATTGGATAGCATTGACAACCAAGTTTCTCCCTAGCCTCTCACATTTGTTAACGACTTACATCATTGGCCGGTAATTAGATGGTTTCTACCATGTTCAAATCCAGCTCATTGATTCACATGGTTAGACTCGTACATTGGTCGGTCGTGTGAACGAGATAGAAGATCCCAGATCTAGTTTCATCTATCCAAGCTATGATTTTAGGAGTAATACAAGATCATAGTGTATGATGGCTATGATCATATAGGAATTCATCCATTGATGGGTCCACCGTTAGTCATCTTTGGACATGGCCTTTGATCATTGTACATGTAATTTTAGATTATGTGCTGAGTATGGGTATGCCTTCCTCAACAAAGATATTATGATATAAATGCATTGTAACAGATGATGATATCACTAGTTGTTCTTGATATTGACTTGTCACAAACTAAAGCACTTCAGTCAACGATTATCATTCCTGACTTTGCACTTTAGGAGGCAATCTGTTATAGGCCATTTTGTCACATCTGGTCAATAGGCCTTGAATTATATCAATCAACATCCTTTGAACTCCTTCTCATCATCATAGCACAAAGCCCTAATACTGACTCATTCTTATCCTTGAGATTTTTCCTGAAAACACCTTGTTTTAGTCATTTTAAGGACCAACGCTCCCTAGCCTCCTATTGGAAAATGTTGACAACCAAGTTTCTTTACTTTGGATTGTGTTGATCACCTACAAGTTGCTCCACTATGTACCTACGTTGGTTCTAGAAATTCAGGAAAAGGAGAGAGAATCCTGAAGGCTCTTCTTCCTAAAGCTTCCAGGATCTATTGTAACCATTTACCACAGATAAAAGTCTTGAATTATATTGTATCCTATCTTATAGTTTTCATCCATTATGCCTTGATCTCATCCTCCCATCAAGAGTGGATCTCAAGCCCTAATTGGTAAAAGGATAAGAATTCATGAACTACCTCCTTCACCTATATATTTACTGTGATCCATAGGCAAGGGGTTGGCTTTTAAAAAGTGATTCCACCCTTATGTTGCTGATGTGAGAGATATCTTCCCATGCATTAAGGTGATTAGAGGTGCACTCTGTGACATGGAAAGGATAATCCAACTTGTAGGAGCTCTTTTATAGGATCAACATCTATTTTGGTTGTAGCTCACTCCATTACTATTAATGCAAAGAGTTATTTTTTTCCTATATATGATATGGTTTCATATATTTCAATATCATGTTGATATTTTGAATAAAGTGATTAGATGATGCTCCATAGGTTTCATGGATCATTGGCTTGTGTTATCTGATTGTGCATGTTCTAATAATAGTGATCAGAGCTAGGATTCGAGCATTCAAGAAAAAAAAGGAGTGAAGCATACATAATATTCCACGTAGGCTTCATCCCATTATCTATTTACTTTAAGGAAAAGATTAACTCCTTTGTATTTATGTTGTTCTAAATCAATCTACCAAGCATAGGGAAGATACTTTTGTCTGCAGTCCTAGATTTTGCATAACAAATTGGCAACCATACTGGGGATCGATGTATTCCCTTAGTGGTTTCTTTGTCCGTTGTGTTTGTCTTACCTCTTTTTCAGGACCTTTACAGTCTTATCCAGTCAAGAACATACCTAGGAATAAATTTCATTAGGTCTCAATTGCAATCCTTGTGCCAAAACTTTGCATCCCTAGACCAATCCACCCTCTAGTCCTCTAACATATAATTGCACCTCAATCCAACCTTCTCTATGCCTGCGTTGCATAGCACTGGTACCTTCTTTGCACTTGCGTTGGCCCCTGTTCATGCACACGTTTTCCTTTGATTTTATTGTCTCTCTAATCCAACCTTGATTCCAACTACTTTGCCTTGAGTCTCTAAGTGTCTTGTGGTCCCTCTGAATAATCCATTTGGTTTTCTTTTGTCTTGATACCTTTGGTAAGGATTTGGTTGAATATTTTCCCTTGTTCTTATCATCAGGTTGTTTTCAAAATGATTTTGTTTGATCATTGAGTTCTTAGATGAATTGTTGTTCTAGTCATCATTCTAAAAAAGATTATTTGAATCTATTATTAGACTTTACATATTAGTTTTCTTCATTTTTTAGAATTAAGTGACTTGAAAAGAAAAATATTTGCATTGACATTTAGAGTTTTGTGTGTGCATTAAAATTGGAATAGTTGCATTGAAAAGGGAGTTAAATTTTGAATATTGTTTGTTGCATACTCTTTGTCTCTTACTTTCCTTAAATAGATTTTCATTGAATGAGAAATATTCCATTTCCTCACGCTAGTTTGCATTTTAGGATATTCAGGTGACATTCATGGTGAACCCTAAAACTGAAACTTAATTGAAGATAAACAATAAAATTTATTGAATCAACCTAAGGAGAATTTGTAACATTAACAAAAACATTTAGAGGTCTAGGCTAGAAACGTGTTCCAATGTCATTAAACATAGGAGCTATCGTTGTTTTCCAACGTTGCATCTTGGGGGTGAAATCTTGTTCCACGTACGTGAGTGTATAAGATCATTTTCCATGTACCTTTGGGTATGTTGGATGGCACTCCATGCATGTAAAGTATATGAGAACACTCTCATCAAACAGTTACACATTATACATCACTACTATAGAGTGTACTCCCAAGTACTGTCGAGTATATTTTGGGAGTCCCCTATAGGTTGCTATCCTTGACATAGGTAACTGAGTCGGCCGCCTTGTAAACCATGATACACCAAATGAAACATTCGGGGAGATTGGTTGTCATACGTTAATTCCTTGTTTCAGCAAGCTGTATATTTCAATTCACGATTGCTTGGTAATCCTTTATGCCTAGATTACCCTCCTTTTGATTTATTTTTGTGTTAATTTTAAAATTTACTATCCAACGTGATGCAGGAGCATCCAAACTTAGCGAGAAATGTGATTGTATGTTCACATGTTGTGGCTAACAAGAGATGGATTTCATTGACCTAAGTGGTCAAAATCAGTTTTAATAAAGAGATTTGGATCTCTCAAATTTATTTTTATATTCAATTATTGTCATAATTAGAATATTGTATTATTTTTAGAATAAGAGATAAGTTGTTAGTATAGGTGTGTATCAAATCTTGAGAATAGGAATCGAGTTGTCAATACAGTTAGAATAGGATTTGATTCATAAAAGGAAAAAGAATGTAATGACAGAGAGATTCGATTAGATTATTGAGAACAAAGTAAGTAAGTGAAAGGTGTGACAAAGATAGGGTTTGAGATTGAAACAGAGCTCAGGCAAACTGTTGTAATCAAGCCGAGAGGGACAAGACTATGCAATTTCTATATTATTGGATAATTGATTGAGTGTGGTGTTGCGTGTTAATCCTGGTGCAGAAATTTATTTGTATCTATGTATCGTTGTTCTGGACCCTGATCGAGTATTTTCTCTGTTTAAAACACTTTATTTATAAACGACAGTCAAATATTGTTAAGGGTTAATATTGTGTTTAAGCGCTAAACCTTTCCTTAAGTGTCTTTCTTAAAGTATGAACTAAGCATGTGGGTTGTATTTGATAAGTGGGAAGTGGTATCTCGCACGTACGAAAGGTTGTAAATGGTATTTGGAAAATTCATGTGATCAACCTTAGAGGTTGACATGTAGCACGAGAAAACCACTTTTCTCGTGGACTCTCGACCTGATATCATTCATGCAAGAATCCACGCGAGATTGTGTGACATCCGTTCGATTGGATAGGTCACATCGACGGTGGAGATCGTCTAGGTTAGTTGGTGAGCAGATGATGTGATATCCATTGGATCTTGAGATGTGAGATCAACAACGCAGATTGATGCACTTAATAAAAGGTGAAGTCAATGAAGGATCGACTGTGATTGGTCAAGCAGGACCCTTAGGGGGAAAATCCACGTACAGAATTTGTTTGTGCACAGCTGATTGGTTATAAAGTTAACCAATAGTCTAATTTTAGACTACCACCTCATTTTTGTCAACCTCCTGCGTCATTTTTGGTATCAAAGCCCAGAGATTAATTTTTTCTTCAAGTAAACATGCCACCAAGGAGAGAAGGAGGCATAGGTCAGGGGAGACCTATAGTGAATGCAGTTTTTCTGGATGAGATCCCAAATCTACGTACAAGGATGGAGATAATGGACATTACTAAGAGGATAGAGCCTATGAAGGAGATGCCAGTGCTGCAGAAGAAGCTTCTAAGGAGGAAGAAGAGGATGATAGTGAAGTTGCCAAAGTTCTCAAGATATTGGCCAACAAAAGTGTGAGACCAAAGGTGGAAATACCTTTGTATGATGGGAATCTCAATGTAGAAGAATTGATGGATTGGATCAATTCATTGGACAAGTATTTTTACTATAAGGAAGTTGATGATAAAAAGAAGGTGAAATTTGCAGTTACCAGATTGAAGGGTCATGCAGCTATCTGGTGGGATGAATTAAAAACATCTAGAGCCAGAAAGGGGAAGTCCAAGATCAAACAATGAGATAAAATGGTAAGTAATATAAAGCCAAATTTATGCCAAAAGATTATCAGTAAAATATTTTTAGATAATTGCAAAATTTGAGGGAAAAGGGACTGACTCTCAAAGAATACACAAAAGAGTTTTATAAGTTGAGCATTAGAGAAGGACATGCAGAGGATGATGTATAAAAGCTAGCCATATACATAAATGGGTTGAGATATGATATATAGGATGAAATCAGCTTGCTGAGTTTGAAGACTGTTGGGTAGCGGACCCCCTACGTAACGGTTTTGGGGCTCAAAGCCTGCATTTTTAGGTAAAAGTATGGTAAATTTTCCATGAACTATGTGGAGCATGAATTGAAATGGGTTAAGTCCAAGGGTAGTCCACCCTAAAATATAATATATTAATCTAGAATGTGTCGGCTTGCCCATGGTCTGCGGACCATGGAAATGTATAAATAGAGCAAGGATCTAGGTTTAGAAGGCAATTCTTGATAGTAGCTTGGGTGAATATCTAAATTGTATGGGTTTGTGAAAGTGAGAAGTGCTCTGAGTCTGTAAGTTCGAGTTGTGGGTGGTAGTGGTTTGAGTAGACTCTGCAGCTGTGTGTGCAGAGGCCTAGTAGAGTCCATAGCTATGTACGTGGGCCCATGTAGCTGTGTGTGCAGGGTGGAAAGTGGATTGTACTGAACGGAAGATTAATAAAGTTAAGTGTTTCTGAATTATTGTGTATCTGATTGCAGATATAAATTTTTATGCTTATGTTATGATTTTGTGAAGTATATTTAAGATTTATGACTTCATGCACTGGGTTTAAATGTTAAATGTTTGCTTAAAGACCTTAAAGAGTAAAGCAGATCTATAATAACAGTAATAAGACTAAGGATCTAAGGAATTTACCTTCGCGGATCTTTGTGAAGGCTAGACTGCTGCGTGGAATAGCAGAAATACATAGATCAGGTTGCGAATTCTCCAGACCTCATCAAGACATCCCTAGGGTGTGGAAACCTAGTTCCAGCACCCTCCCATACTGCCATGGGTGAGACTTCAGTCCGCGCCCCACAGATTGTTGCTTAAAGGGCTAGTAGTACGGGATTTGTTTGGCTAAAAACTCTTCCAAACCTGGGTCAGGGCCCAATAAGACAACAAATGATTCCATTGCCAGGATTGGGATCTACCTAAGGGATTTCTGATGTTGGGACACTAGAACCCTACGAAGAAAAAAGTTGGAGATTAGTGGGATCATACGGTTTATCATTGAATTCACGATAGACACAATTATTAGTTACAGTGAAGCCGAAAGGAGTTTTATCAAAGGACCATGAGGTAAGTACATCAAATCTTTGAATATCTAGATCAAAATGTTGTTATGTGAAAAATGGGTTATGTGAATCCATTGATGTCTAGGGTAACGCTGAGTGGAAGAGGCCACCAAGGGATCAAAGGATTAGAGAACAATCCCCTATTTTCATTTTCGCAGGAAAGTGAGGAGGAGCTTGTTGGGTTTTCTCCGAGAAGTGCAGTCCAATTGATAAATCAATACATTCCACAGCTACCAACCCCATCTACACCGTCGCGTTCTTCACCTCCCTCCACACCATCTCCACCTACCCCACCTCCACCACCTCCAAGGGTTGGAATGGTGAGTGCGATCAAGTTCCCCGTGTTTAGAGGCATAGGAAACGAGGAACCAGACCAATTCTGGTTTGTGGTAAAGGTAGTATGGGAAGCCCAAGGCGTTATAGATGATAACATTAAAAAGGCTACCTTGGTGAGCGCGCTGTAGGATCGCATGTTGACGTGGTATATTAAGCACTCTATTGATCATCCAAATGTTGGAATAGCAGAGATCTAGGATGCCTTGAACAAAGAGTTTAGTTGACTGAAATCAAAAACTTAGTCAATCATCATATTTAAGGAAATTGCGATGCTTCCAGGTGAGACACCGTGGGATCTAGATCAACACCTAAAAAGTATGATCCATGAAGCTAATATCACGCTATTAGATGCACAACATTGTGCCTAGTTTGTGGCATCCCTTACACTACACCTAAGGACGACGTTGTCTCAATAAAAGATCTCAAACTAGGCCGAAGCCTTAGAGATAGCGATGAGGTTGTATGAAATGCCAATTCAAGATCCTAGGTTGGGAGTCCAACAAATCCATGCACAATTACAAAACCTATTCCTAGAAATGAAAAGTTTGAAGAAGGATAAGGCTCCCCAATCGAAGGCACACAAAGAAGTGTGGTGCATAAAGTGTAAGGGCCAGGGGCATGATAAGGATCACTACCCTGTATTCGTGAACTATTTGGTAGGAGGGGGACTGATACTATTGAGACCAAAGCGCAGGTAGGTACGAATGTGTATGTTGCTCTCTGGTGCACAATTTGTCAGGTAGGAGGGAAGCATGTGACGGAAAATTGTCACCTTTTGCAATAATATACCCAGACTCCGCAGCAGTTGTATTGTGATTTTTGTAGATCGGTGGGTCACGATGAGCGAACATGTCGAAGCTGTGAACTAATGATGGATAGGACTCTAGCCTATTGAATGCAGATGGAAATGTGACGCCTTGACCCAACTACAGCAATAGCGTGAGGTGGCTTCCAAGGGTGAGGTCGAGGATGAGGAGGGATGGGACCAGGACGAGGGCGCGGATAGTTAATCTGCTACAACTATGGAGGACCTAGGCATTATGCACATGACTGTACGAATCCAACCAGAATACGTTGCTCGTACTATTATTAGTTTGATCATGAAGTTGTAGATTACCCGACACTGATCGCACAGATGCCTGAGAAGGGGGTACTGCAACCTGCTCCAACTCAAAATGTCTAGATAATGAGGTCGGAACCACGCGAAGAAAACCCCAATGTGAATATGGTGCTTAGAAGTGGTGTGAATACAGAGGAGGATAATGAAAAGCAACCTGGGGATGACTTATGGGTTCACAAGACCCCTATAAAGGCACCTGAACTTGAATCAGAATGCGCGGAAGAAATAGATAGGGAAGCTGTGAAGAGCTTCGTGGAGGTCTCTACCTCAGGTAGTAAGAAGCAATCAGAATTGGGAGTGGATATGTCTTTGATTACTACCTTTTTAGATACTTGCATGAAGCTACTACAGGACAATGAGGTAGTTCAAGAATTCCAAGAGTTGATCACTAGGTGCATAGGACTAGGAGAACTACGTGTAATCCGAAAGATGAGAAGCCATACTTTGCGTATAGGAAGGGAAATGCGGCTGAAAATGCAAATTGGTGAATATGAGTTGGATTAGGTAGTTCTTGACCTAGGATCGGATGTGAATTTTCTACCAAAATAGACTTGGGAATGGATAGGTCAACCCGCGTTACAGTGGTTTCCTATTCAATTAAGGATGTCGAATCAGTAAAAGACGTGCCCATGGGAAGACTAGAGGGGGTAACTATGGATATTGATGGCACAAGTACATAGACAGATTTCGAGGTAATAGAAATTGTGGATGATAGTAACCCTTACCCTGCATTATTAGGAATAGATTGGGCTATGAACATCAATGGAGTCATCAACCTAAAGAAGCAAAAAATGATTTTCAAGAAAAAGTCGCTACGTGTAATTGTACCGCTAGATCCAGGTGAAGGAGCACACTACACTGAACTTGTGCACGATAAGGATAGTGATGATGAACTATAATGCATTTACTAGATAATGGTGCAAGACTAGGACTCGGTGAATCCAATGGTAGACGGAAGACTCTCACGGGAATGCGACAGTTCCTGCATGTTGGATTCTGATGAAGAAGTAGAGCGCCGACATAACCAATTGCATGAGGTAACAACGCTAAATTAGAATATGATGATCACATCGCTGCGACACGTGACAACCAAAGTAAGGACACTACTAACAAGTGATGACACAACCAATGGGGAGGAATTAATAAACTAATGGGGAACTACAATTATAGAGCAAGAGCGGCTCGATGTGCAAAAAGAGGTGTTGCGTGTAACAACTGCACAAGGGTGGAATGCACCTAGGAATATTAGGTGGAATAAACGTGAACATAGAAAGCGGTTTCATGAACAAATCAGAGGTTCTCAGCATCGAACGCGGCCTGGACAACTAGGACAGAGTGGTTTGGGCACCTACCTACGACAAGGAATGCAAGCGTATGCTGCGCAACTAAATCTGCATGTACCAAGGGTTTAGTGGGCTTATAGGACAATAACCAAAATGAGACATGTGAAGATGACCCTATCCACGTTTAGATCGGATGAAACCAGGAAGGCGGAAAGAATTTCCCTGCGCACTACCCTTGTAGTTCAGACTACCCTGGGTGAAGGAATTTGGCAATTACATGAAGTTATTCGATGTGGCGGATGGAGAATTCACGAACTTGATGCATAATGGGCAAGGTTGAGGAGGAAAAGTGTGAGGTTGGATGAAGAAATTAGAAAAATAAAAAATGGAATCGCACAAATGGGCTGCGTGAATCTGAGAATAAGGGAACCAGACCTAGCTGGCTCTCCTATGATACTAGAACGAGCTGCGAACCTACCATCATGGTTGCGACTGCACCCTACTGAATGGAGTGTTGAGGGAATAAGTCCCCTAGGGCTTTGGGTCAAAACCCTAGCAGAGCAGGAGTAATCTACAGCAAGAATGCTTAAATAACTAACTATGTGAGGATGAACATACACAAATGTCCTTCATTTGGGTAGTTCCAACTAGGGTTCAAACCCTCTGCAACCCCTCTTGATCTTCGAACCTGCAAATTAGCCAATTCGGATACACATAGCAGCATATAGATAAAGCATTAAAGTGAAATCAAATTTATATCATATAAGTAGATGGTTAGTTATACATTGAAATAATCATTCATATATAAACCATAACAACAACATCATATGCATAAACAAAGTTGATATTAGGAACAAGATAACATTTCCTTTTATTGCAGAAAACTAAAATAAAAACATGGAAAGATTTCACCTGAGTCTTCCTCTTCTGGCTCCAAGTGAAACTGTCCTCCAGGTTCGTCCAATCCCAGTCTTCAACTACCTCCTTCCATAACCAATACCATGATATCTCTAAGCATATGAGAGAACATCAAAACTCAAGGAAACAAGGGTTTCCTGAACTTGGGGAAGTGCATGAAGTAGAGGGATTCTTCAACTTGATCAGGGGATAATCTCAATATAGTAATTCTATCTTTTCACTCCTCCTTAAGGCCTTCCCATTGAAGTCTTTTTATGCTTCTCCCAAATTAGTTTTTTATTTGGGAAACAGTTGCGAACAGTTGGGCCACAAGCACTAATAAGTAATCAACAGGTAAAACTCGTGATCTCCACCCATAGTTAAGGAAATTTAATTTTTTAAAGTGTTTTAACATATATACGTGGGTTGGGCATAGATTGACCCATGTGTACACACTTTTAACACAGGGCAAAGTAACGTACAGGGAGTAAAACATTGTTTTTAAAATATTAGGACCAAGTCTGGAAGGAGGGGTTGCCCTAGGCCATAAACCAAGAATCACAAATACCAAGGGTGATATTTGGAGCTATAACAGATGCCCCCTAATATATGAGGTCAGAAGGGTTACATGATGGCCGAAATGTATTAAGTGTATGGAAAGGAAACTTGTCAAAAACTGAGAAGGAATTCACTAGATCTCAGCCTACCAAGCCAGCAAAAGAAGATCAGAAAGAAACAACTATCTGAGGCGAGCATACCCATGCTCAGAAAAAGTAAAGCATGTTCACATATCCAGTACAAATGGATCCACTATGTATACAGGTATAAGGAACTGAAAGTACATAATGGATCATCTGATCATGATCGAACAAGTACATGTCTGAATAGCACATATAGGAAGATGATTAATGAAGCTGATCACTGATGTCAAAAACTAATCCCAATAGTACCAAATGAACATGATGGAATAAGATGATACTGCATTGCAAATCGGATGCCAGCATATAGGATGTCATTGTGAAGGATTGCAACATATAATGTGGAATGGTGTCAACTAGCAGTAACAAAAGCAACTGACAAGTGAACCAAAGAATGCTGATGCAACATGAGGTCTTCACTGACCGTCGTGTTACATTTCTACACAATGGGAATAAATGGTCTAAATTAGACCATGTGAGAAATTTTTTTATTACCGATCATTGATGTATACCATTAACAAACATGAGACTACTCACCGATAATGAAAATGAGAGTCAAGGTACCCAGTACAATCTAACAAGTGCGAATAAATGAGCTGAAGTCAAAAACCTGGAAGAATTTATTAATCAGGAGACAATGATGGTTTCCCACTATCGATAGTGAAGGATCTGCCATTGATGACTACAAGCCCCAAGGTACTACCAAATAGACTCTAGACATTTGCCCCAGAGCAATAAGTAATAGTTTATAGGGAAAGATCCACTAGAAGGAAGGTATTAAGGCATCCTTCATCGATCTAGTGCGAGTGTAACCCGTAGGCCAATAATGTTGAAGGAATCAGACAAAAAAAGATGCAGTAACCCGATCGAAGCACGTTTTCAGCATACACAAGATGTCGCTAGCGCATGATAGAAACCCTTTGAACCAACCAATAATGAAAGCTGACACAGAGGTGAGGAATCCACCAATAGGGTCAAATGGAAACCAAGGCACTGCACGAATCCTAATGTGTGATAATGGAAGCTAATGTTGAACACAGGGGAAACAACTCAATCAAAGACCCATGATACTGATCGATGCTGAGCACAAGGTGACCTATCAATAATGAAAATAGGGCCAAGGTGCAGCTCTAGGCTTGTCCTCATAGCAATATGTCGTCATCGATAAGGACAAGACCTACCAACAAGAAGTTAATTGAGACCTTCTCAAACCGGCATGAGTAAAGGACCAATATAACTGATGTGATGATAGGCAAGACACTGACGACCAAGGATGGGCAACTGAAAAATAGGTCAAGAGACACCGCAGAGAGGCCAACTCAGGCTTACTTCCCTTGAACAAAAGCATGACTCAATGATGACCATGTGGCAGCATATGATAACTCTATATAAGTTCGTCATGTAGGAGGCACGAATGATATTTCCATATGATTTAAAGAGATAACCAATCGGAGGAGAATTGACTCAATAACAAGGTTATGGCATACCTAAGTCAAACTAAATCCTACCCAAATGGAGGAGAGACTTTCTTTTGAGTGCTTTTTTCAATGGCGACACAACTAACTATAGCTGCCAACAATATATGGAAATGTTGTCCTGTTCCCATTCTTTTTGGAATATGTAATTTTTTTGTCTTTTTCTTTAAGCTGGAAAAATAATAAAATAATATTCTAGTATAATGGAAAGAACGAGTGTCAGTGAAACAAATGATTTAGTTCTTGGGATGGGAACATTCCTATGCTCAATGTAGGGAGGCGAAGCTGGTCAAGGACACTTAAAGGGATGTTCCTTCCACGGGTCTGAGGGTGTGTCAAGTTGCAGAAGCTAAGGGATTGCAAGTTTGATTTTGTAGAAGACATTGTTATAGCTCCAAATCTCACTATTATGGTTTGTGATGCTGCACTCATGGCCTAGGGCAACCCCTCCTTCCAGACCTGGTCCAAAATTTAAAAAATAGTGTTTTATTCCTTGTATGTGACATTGCCCTAAGTTAAACATGTGTATACGCGGGTAGGCATATACCCAACCCTTGTATATGTATTAAAAAACTTAAAAAATATAAAACTCCTTATTTTCGGGCGGAGATCGCGGGTTTTACCTGCTGATCACCTGTTAGTGCCCATGGCCCAACTGTTCCCAACCAACTCCCAACTAAAAATCTACTTTGGGAGAGGTATAAAAATACCTCAAAGGGAAGGCCTAAGGGAGGAGAGAAGAGAGAGAAAAGTTATTATACTGAGATTTTTCCCCTGACCAGGTCTGAAGACCCTTGTGCCTTCTGCACTTCCCCCATTTGTACAGGAAACCTTTGTTTCCTTGTGTGTTGATGTTCATCCATTAGTTATGGCATCATGGAGTGAGTCTTGAAAGGAGATATGCTAAAGGCTTGAGGCTAGACGGATCTGGAAGGAAGCTTTTCTTGGAGCCTGCGAAAGGTTACTCAGGTGATATTACTCCTTTTGTACATTCTATTTTTCTATAATAAAGAAACACGTCTTGGTTCCTGATAAGCTTCTTCTTTATGTTTATGATGTTCATGTTTGAATCTCATATGTGAATGGTAGTTTCAAGTTCATAACTAACTTCCTTCTTTTATAACATAAAGATGATTTCTTTATAAGTCTTTCTCCATATACTGTTGTATTCTTTGGAATTGGTTGTTTTACAGGACAAAGGAGCAAAAGGGACTTGAAGAAGGGTTTGGACCCTTGAGGAACTTCTCGAACGTAGGACCTGAGGTATGCCCTTCTTACTTTAGAATTTGCTTATTATAGCATAATGGCTATGTGAATGTGTGTTTCTCTGTTTAGACAACTTTCAGTCTGCTAGGGTTTCCACCCAAAAGCCCTAGGGGAGCAAATCCCTCAACACACCTTAAAGAAAATGGCTAATTGTATGCTTCAATCTAAAGGAATTGGTTGTAATTTTTGGAAAGAAGCAATTAACTGTGTAAGTTACATAATAAATCTCACTCCTACTAAGTTTTTAAAGAATATCACTCCAGAAGAAGCATGGAGCTCAATTAAACCATATGTAAGTCACTTTCATGTTTTTGGAAGTGAAGCATGGGCCCATATTCCAGATGAGAAACATAAAGCCTTAGAACCTAGGAGTGAAAAATGTATTTTTGTTGGATATTTTGAATATGTCAAAGGATATAGACTTCTTTCACCTAAATCCAAAAACGTTATCATTAGAAGAGATGTAAAGTTTGCTAAAAATATATTGGCCTACGAGCCTAGTTCGACGAATGTGCCACCTCTCTCTATCCCTTCTACTTCTAAAAATATTTCTTCTTCAAATGACAGCTAGGATGACAATCCTCCCCAACCTTCTTGGGATCCTCCTTCAGCTCCTCAGCTTCCAAAATGGGTCTGTGCTACTCGGGATGCAGTAGGTGCTCTTGCAGGTGATCCTACATATCAGTGACGTACACGTTCTCAGTTCAATAGAGCCTCTTCTTTATTGGCTCAATCTTTAGCGAATTATGATCCTGACACCTTTGTAGAAGCTTCAAGCCAT
>APFE031229452.1:114051-135425 GCA_000404065.3 Pinus taeda
GGAGTGAATTAAACTTTTACAGTAAAACAAAGCACATGAAGGAAGTTGGAGAAAGTATGACATGAATTCCAAGTAATCAATATGCTATGAACACTGATAACAACATAAAAACATGATAATAAAACTTAAAGCCAAAATTGAATCTCAAGTAGAAAAATAGAGTATGCTACAAATGTATATCAAGCGGATAAAATTTTACATAAAGTGGTCTTCTCACATCATCGATCTCTCTCTTTCTCATCTATTCCTATGAATATATACAATCAGAGGTTTAAAATCCAATTCCTAATACAAATCAACCACCGATCAATACTTGAAACATATCTTAACACTATGCTTCCACATAATCTAGCTGAGTTGAGTTGTCATTCATAAAAGTCTAGAATACTGAGTATACTTGACAAATCCTATTTGAAAAAGAAGTCTTCAAATTATTGGTTGTCTCATGCTGCCACCTCTTGACTTCCAAAATATCAAATCCTAGTATGGGGAGTCTAAATCCATCCTTTGTTGAAGATAAAGTCCTATTACAATACTTCAAAAATAAAATATTTGAAAACTCTGTCCATATCCTATTATCTAGGATTTGATTTTTGACCCACTAAAAATGAGGAAATTGAAGAGTAAATTATGGGATTTGAGAGAATATTAATTAGTCTTCATTATCCAAATCAATTTGGATTCAACCTTGCTAAGCTGGACCTCCACCAAGTCGAATTTCAAAATTTCTGCAATAAAACTGGATAGGAAAACTTTTGTAAAATAGGCCTCAATGATAAATGAGTGTCTTTCAAACCCTGATAGCTATGTAAAAATTGAGAGAGGCTTTTGTAGATGAGATCGTGTTGAACAAAAAACTCCTTAACCATTCCATTTGGTCATAAACTTAGCTTGAAGTTGGCTACTAAAACAGTCATTTCCATAATTTCCGTAGCAAAAAATTGGTAGCAAGCTACAAAAAAACACCCTTCTTGTACCATTCTGATCCTTCTGAAAGTTTTGAGGTCTTTAGTGATTTTTTTTAGCTAGACACATGCCATTAGAACTTCCTTAGCTAAGATTTTTACTTGCATTCTCCTCCATGAAAAGATATAGCAATTTCGTAGCAAATATTCGGTTTAACTATGGGGAGTTGCTACGAAACTATGAAATTTATGAGTTTTTGAATTTTTATGATTTCTTGTCTCCTTTTCACTTCTAATATCCTGTTCAACTATGCATAATGCTGAAAATATTAGTTAAACATAGTATAGGAAAAAATGAGGGTTTAATCATATTTAAGGAGTGTCATCTACTACAACAAAAAAATTTAGATTTCTTGATACTCAAATATACCTATGATAATAGAATCCATTGTGGTCAGAATTGGTCTCGAACGCCTTTATGTTTGAGTATGGAGCATATATGTTGATGATTCGAAGGCAAAATTTAGAACCTCTACAACATGTCGTGATGAGTAAGCCCACAATTGTGTTGAAGGCCTTGAATTTATATTTTTCTAGTTCTGCATCACCACTAATCCTCTAGATAATCTAGATGCACTAACTGCACATACATCCTAGTTCGGATGCCTTGTCTTTACTAGTCATTGTTTCTTGAATGAGAATAATTTTAGGATTGTGAATATCAATTAGGCTTTTCAAGTATCATCTTTTATGGGCCGAATCCAAACTCCTGACGTTCAAAGACATTATGGTCAGTATGGAAGGTCAAGTTTGGGGGCCTCTACTCTGAGCTGAGTTTTTGGGGAAATTGGATCTTGGTGTCTATTCTGAGAAGATGCAGGGGCGATGATTGTGCAGAGTTGACAGATGAATTTTGGAACTGTTCTGGTAGAATGGATGCGGAAATGGTGCAATTTTCTATTTTTTTGAGTTTAGAGACTTTCTTCCGATATATGGTGACATTTTTATAGGAAGTAGGATGAGGAGGAGGGTCATCCAGATCAAAAAAATGATTTTTTTATGGTTAGGGGTTCCAGTGAGAATTGTGACTCCCTAGCAAGCACTTCAAGCTCCAAGTCCTCTGAGAAAAGGGAGAATTTACGTCCAAAAGGATCCCCAAATTTGATGGGGGAAGAGAAAATTGATCAACAGGTGTTTGTGTCACTTGCGGAGGGTCATGATCAATTTTGGGTTTTTCTATCTGGGAGGACATGGAGTTGTGGGTGAGAACTGCTGAGAGGAGCTTATGTTTGATGGATGAGGAAGATTTGATGATTGGGTTGAGGCGAGTGTTGGTGGAAAATGATTGGGTATTTGTGAAAGTGTTGTGCCTAATTTCCATGATGAGACAAGAAATGGGGGATGAGGGATGAGGAATTACAAGGATAGGTTTATTGTAGGCAAGATGTGAGGAACTTTTTTTTGGTAGGGTGGAGGAGAGAGTAATGGGGATGTTTCTTAGAGGAGGGGATTTTGAGGGGGGGGAGACATTTGTATTACTGTTTGCAGAGGGGAGAGTATCTGACTTGTCCTGAAGAATGGTGGAATGAGCCATAAAATTTGCGCATATCTCAATAGCTTCAGAAGAGTCTTCTCTAGTGTGCTTGTCTGGCAAAACTATCGTCAAGTGTTCCATGGCATGACATATGAGGCAGCGAAAAGGAATTGACCAATAATCAACAATTTTCTTGGACGTACATGTTCCCCAATATAGGTCAATTTCCACAAGAAGTCCCCCTAAGAGTGATCTTTCGATCAATACCCATGTATTATTTTTTAGCATCCCTCCAAGGATGCTTTCATCAAGGTAGTAAAATTTTCCAATTGAGTTTGCAATATATGTTATTGCTTCCCACATCCAGAGTTCAAGAGGAAGTCCTAAAAGTTTTTCCAAAATAATGTTCCTCCGAGGAGTGTCTGTGGCAGGGTCAAAACTAAAGGACCATCGTTGGAGTGACAGGTATCCATGACCTTGAACCCATGGCCTAGCAGAGATAAGATTCACATCCTCTACAGTAAGAAAATTAAATGAAAACCAACCATTTTGGAGAGCACTAATTTTTGGGTTGTATTTGAGGAGATGTTTCCACCATGTTTCAACCCATCTTTTCATTTGGATGCCATTCATGCGGCAGAAAACCCATCGACCTACCAGAGCTTGATTTTTTAGTTTGGTGGATTCTTCACAATATCCCTCCACTTCAATGACCAGACCATAAGTATGGCTATAAACTTTGATTTCCTTTGATTTGTGACGATGTAGGGGCATTAATGGAGGGAGTTTCGTTGATTTGAGGAGATCAGGTTGTTGTAGTTCCACATGTGATTCATCCTTGTAGTGCTTGTATTGTTCTTCAACACGAACTGTTATGTCTATCAACAGTTCCTTTTTTGAAGGGGAGAGAACAATTATTTGTTCCATTGTTCTGTGTTTAGACAATCTCAACCAATCCTGAAGTGCGTCTGGATCCTCTGTGTCACTTAGTATTATTCCCAAAGTTAGCAAACCAGGTAAAAAACAAATAGGTGTGCCTATGTATGACAGATCAATGCTTAGAGTGTCTAGAGTGTCTTCAAATAGTTTCCCTAATGATCTACATGCCACTATGGAAGTTGTCAAGAGATTTGAAGCCATTTAATGACAGGATCAATGCAGGATTCAGAGCTAGTAGAGAAATCAGGGAATGTTTTCCAGTGTATAATTGGTTGATCCCTAGAATGTATTTAGGGACCCACCACTTTAATGTTTGATTAGTAGGAATGATTCCATAGGATGTCTTCGAGTTAATTCTTCTTGAGGTTGTCCTCCATTTTGACGGTGGGGGAGAGGACCAATCATGGCATCAGAATCCCCAAGTTTATTTGGTAGGTGTATGAGATTCCAAGTTATCCCACAAATGCACCAACCACACTCGAATCCATTAATGCCTATAGTTTCAAAATTTTGAAAACCGTTGTGATTTAACTCTGACCCATAATCGAGTCTCATAGTGTAATTCGTGCTTGTAATCCGCAAAGAAAATTGTTGAGTGGTGGCAAGGTTGTGTCTTGCTAATACCCCTCCATTAATTTTTCCACACAACATGAACATACATGGCACCATCTCAAGCTAATATAGAGCTAGCATAATCTACAATTCCAACTGATGCATTCCTTTATGATTTCTTCGTGTTTGTCAAGCATCTCCTCTCCCAAAGTGCAAAACATTGTGTCTATGTAGAGATCCTTATTTGAGAAAGCTAGTGTCTTATGCCAAAAAATGTTTGTCACTTTCTCTCAGCATTTCCAAATTTTCCCAAACCAATATAGACTGTATTGTTCCTTCTATCAAACAACCACCTTTGTAGGGTTTAGACCTGCGTTCTTAATGACTTATTGATGGTGTTCTACAATCTTATTCTTCCCAGATTCTCTTAAGTCTCTAATCATGAGGTGGAGGATAAAAATGGCAACAAAGATCAAGACCACCAACAGAAGAACTTCAAAGATGTCATTCTTGTCCATTTTTTCCATATTAATAAAGTACCTTATACCAAAAAACTCTAGAAAAATTCCATCTTTGAACTGTATAACGATCTCCTAGGCTATAATATCGAAGTTGAGAACTTGTTGACTAAATGATATTTTTCTCCCATATTTTGCGTCGATTTCTTCCAGAATGCCTACAGTTGCTTAATGGCGGTAGCTGAGGGAATGACTACAACACCACCATCAGTTTATCCCAACATCCACGACCCTTTCTCAAGAGACTTACCCCTCACTCTCCTCATGCTCAATATCAACTAAGATAACAATCCCTGGATCAAGGATGTATGAGATGCTACCATCAAAGACATTTGAAGTTGAACTTGTTTCAGGTAGCACAAAGAGAAGCCTGTCATCATCGTTGTTTCTAAGATTCAAACCATTCCACTCTTTAATCAATGCCCATCTTCATCTTAACATTACTCATGGAGTGTTCCAGTAGCCCCCCATTCATGGCCATCCTCAAGATTTATCTTCCCACCACAATCAATTGCCTTACGAGCATCAAATTCATCAACACCAACTACAACTGCATTAGCACCAACACCAGTAGATCGAGGTTTTTTGGGCCAACTAAATGCATGAAATCAAGCAATTTGTCTATTTCAGAAATCACGGCCTCCCTATCGCGAGAATCCCAAGCATTTTCTACCATTTACTACCATTTTTAAACTTATATATTCATTATTTTTATTATTTATTTACTTCTTATGCTTATTATGTATTGATTTCTATAAGCATTTACCAATCATTTAATTTATATGGTTGCATAATTAGCCGAAGGCTTCCTATTTCAACTTAAGGTGGACGAGGTCTATTGATTTATTTATTTATTTGTTAATTAATGGCGTTCCATACTTAATTGCAATAGTTAATAATGCTATTTTTGCTACAATAGTTTTTTTTGTTATATATTTACCAATGATAGATACAAATAAAGCCTTCGACTATATCAACCACATTAATATTTTTAATGTAGTTGTACTAGTTAACCAATTTTTTTTTTGCAATATTTAATAATAATATTTTTGTTAAAATATTTTTTTTGTTATATATTTATCAATGGTACATTCAAATGAATTCTTCGACTATATCAACCACATTCATATTTTTAATGTCGTTGTACTAGTTAATCAATTTTTTTGTTGCAATAATTAATAATAATAGTTTTGTTGCAATAGTTTTTTTTGTTATATATTTATCGATGGTAGATACAAATGAAGATTTCCGCTATAGCAACTACTTTAATATTAGATATCATTATTTGGGATTCAACTCCATTAATATTGTAGATAAAAATCTTTCAAATTAATCACATCATTAGGATTTGTTCGACGTTTCAAACCAACCATTGTGTTCATCCTCAGGACAAGGTTGTCCTAATGATGAACCACATTGGTTGGTTCGAAACGTCGACCAAATCCTAATGGTTTGAAAGTCAGGTTATTGTAGTTCCACATGTGCTTCATCCTTGGAGTGCCTGTATTGTTCTTCAACACAAACTTTTATGTCTATCAACAGTTCCTTTTCTGAAGGGGAGAGAACATTCATTTGTTCCGTTGTTCTGTGTTTAGGCAATCTGAACCAATCCTAAAGCGCGTTAGGATCCTCTGTGTCACTTAGTATTATTCCCAAAGTCAGCAAACCAAGTAAAAAAAAATAGGTGCGCCTCTATATGACAGATCAACACCTAAAGTGTCCAGTGTCTTCGAATAGTTGCCCCAATGATTTGCATGCCACTATGGAAGTTGTCAAGTGATTTGATGTCGTTTAATGATAGGATCACTACAGGATTAAGAGCTAGTAGAGAAAGCATGGAATGTTTTCCAGTGTATATTTGGTTGATCCCTAGAATGTATTCAGGGCCCCGCCACTTTAATGTCTGATTAGTAGGAATGATTCTATAGGATGTCTTCGAGTTAAGTCTTCTTGAGGTGATCCTCCATTTTGACAGTGGGGGAGAGGACCAATCATGGCATCAGAATCCCCAAGTTTATTTGGTAGGTGTATGAGATTCCAAGTTATCCCACAAATGCACCAACCACACTCGAATCCATTAATGCCTATAGTTTCAAATTTTTGAAAACCGTTGTGATTTAACTCCGACCCATGATCAAGTCTCCTAGTGGAAATCCTACTTGTAATCTGTAAAGAGAATTGTTGAGTGGTGGCAAGGTTGTGTCTTGCTAATACTCGTCCATTAATTTTTCCGCACAACATGAACATACATGGCACCATCTCAAGCTAATCTAGAGCCAGCATAATCTATAATTCCAATTGATGCATTCCTTTATAATTTCTTCGTGTTTGTCAAGCATATCCTCTCCTAAAGTGCAAAACATTGTGTCTATGTAGAGATCCTTATTTGAGAAAGCTAGTGTCTTATGCCAAAAAATGTTTCTCGCTTTCTCTCAACATTTCCACATTTTCCCAAACCAATATAGAATCTATTGTTCCTTCTATCAGACAACCACCTTTGCAGGGTCCAGACTTGTGTCCTTAATGACTTATTGATGGTGTTCTACAATCTGATTCTTCCCATATTCTCTTAATTCTCTAATCATGAGTTGGAGGATAAAAATGACAAAAAAGATCAATACCACCAGCAGAAGAACTTCAAAGATGTCGTTCTTGTCCATTTTTGCCATATTAATAATGTACCTTATACCAAAAAACTCTAGAAAAATTCCATCTTTGAACTTTATAATGATCTCCCAGGTTGTAATACCGAAGTTGAAAACTTGTTGGCTAAACAATATTTTTCTACCATAGTTTGTGTCGGTTTCTTCTAGAATGCTTGCAGCTGCTTGATGGTGGTAGCTAAGGGAATGACTACAACACCACCATCAGTTTAGCCCAACATCCACGACCCTTTCTGAAGAGACTTACCCCTCACTTCCTCATGCTTAATATCAACTAAGATAACAGTCCCTAGATCAAGGATGTATTAGATGCTATCATCAAAGACATTTAAAGTTGAACTTGTTTCAGGTAGCACAAAGAGAAGCCCGTCATCATCATTGTTTCTAAGATGCGAACCATTCCACTCTTTTATCAATGCTCAACTTCAACTTAACATTACTCATGGAGCGTTCTAGTAGCCCCCCATTCATGGCCATCCTTAGGCTTTATCTTCCCACCACAATCAATTGCCTTACTAGCATCAAATTCATCAACACCAACTACAACTGCATTAGCACCAGCACCAACAAATCAAGGTTTTATGGGCCAAATAAATGTAAGAAATCGAGCAAGTTGTCAATTTTGGAAATCACAGCCTCCCTCTCGCGAGAATCCCAAGCATTTTCTACCATTTACTACCATTTTTTAAACTTATATATTAATTATTTTTATTATTTATTTAATTCTTATGCTTATTATGTATTTATTTCTATAAGCATTTATCAATCATTTAATTTATATGGTTTCATAATTAGCCGAAGGCTTCCTATTTCAACTTAAGGTGGATGAGGTTTGTTGACTTTTTTTTTAATTTATGGCGTTCCATAACTAATTTTAGAAAAACTTCCTTATATCTTGGCTGTAAGGATAGAAACTTTTCAACACTTATATTTTTTTATCAAGACCTAGGATTCTTAAGGGTTAAGTAAAATCAAAGTTAATAATAATATCTTTGTTGCAATAGTTAATAATGATATTTTTGTTGCAATAGTTTTTTTGTTATATATTTACCAATGGTAGATACAAATAAAGCCTTCGACTATATCAACCACATTAATATTTTTAATGTGGTTGTACTAGTTAACCAATTTTTTTGTTGCAATAGTTAATAATAATATTTTTGTTACAATAGTTTTTTTTGTTATATATTTATCAATGGTACATTCCAAAGAATTCTTCGACTATATCAACCACATTCATAATTTTAATGTCGTTGTACTAGTTAACCAATTTTTTTGTTGCAATAATTAATAATAATAGTTTTGTTGCAATAATTTTTTTCGTTATATATTTATCAATGGTAGATACAAATGAAGCCTTCCACTATAGCAACCACTTTAATATTAGATATCATTATTTGGGATTCAACTCCATTAATATTGTAGATAAAAATCTTTCAAATTAATCACATTATTAGGATTTGGTCGACGTTTTGAACCAACCAATGTGGTTCATCCTTAGGACAAGGTTGTCTTGAGGATGAACCACATTGGTTGGTTCGAAAAGTCAACCAAATCCTAATGGTGTGATTAATCCGAAATATTTTTATCTACAATATGGATCACAAAAGTCTCAGATCTAACATTGCATTAATATTTTTAATGTGGTTGTACTGGTTAACCAATTTAATTAAAAGGGGAGAAAGAGAACAAGTGCTTTTGAGATAAAATGACTACAATAATTTTTACTTCATCAATTTAATTAAAAGATTAGAAAGGGTATAATTTCTTTTGTTATAAATCTCAATCTTTAATCCGCTTCTAAAAATATTTTAAAATATTTCATAAAATTAAATTAAAAAAACGACAGGTTATATTAGTAATAAGATAAACCAGTACATAAGTTTCCATCATAAGAGATTGACATATATCCATCTACCAACAGAAAAAACAAATACATCATCCAAATATTGATACAAATGTTTTCATGCCAGTCATGCATAGGGAGAAAATCATTAGGGGAATTTTGAGGTCTAAAAGAGGTCTCCTAAGGAAATTAAAAAATAATAGTGGAAATAATAAAATAAGATTAGATTACATGGGAAAAAAGAAAAAACTACTTTTTCAACTCGTATTTTCAACTTATCTTCCTTTGAGTTAACTCAAATTTCGAGCGGGAACCCTCGTTGGATGCATAATTTGATTCCTCATCCAAGGAGTACCCATGTTGCATACTTTCGATGGACTCTGTTACATGAAAAACTTGATTGCAATCAAATTTTTTTCATGTATTTCTCATTTTCCGTGAAGCAGAGTCCATCAAAAATATGCAACATGGGTACACTTTGGATGAAGAATTAAATTTTGCATCCAACAAGTACTCACGCATGAAATTTGAGTAAAACGTTAGGGAGATGAGTTGAAAACGTAGTTTTATTATTTTTTAATCCTTTTATTTTTTTACTTCAAAAATGATGAATCGCCAATGGTTGACATAATCATCTTGAATCCTACTGGTTCTTATAAAGTTTATTTTGATTGTACATTTTTCTTAGGAGGCCCATTTTAGACCTCAAATGTCCTCTAATGAACCATGAGTAACTAATCTGACATGTCCATCATAATGTAGCTAAGATGTTTCAACACAAAAATAAGCTTGTCAAAACATATATCACATATCCATTAAAGCACACCGCCAAATCTCCTCGCAGCCATTCGCTATGGAAAATCTTTGGAGCCCTCATCAAACACTGTCCCATCCAAGAAGTGATAGTATCTAATGGCTCTAAGTCCGGCTTTGGAGAATGTGTTTGCAGTATTGTTTGCTTCTTTGTAGACATGTTGAATGTGAAAGTCTTTGAAAGATCTGATAAGAGTTTTAATACTATCCAACTAGCCTCGGAGATTTGGTGAGTCATAAGGTGTGTTTGTCCAATTCAATAAGAGTATTGGAATCTCCAAAGACATGGATGGTCTCCAAAGATTTCTCCGTGACAAAGCAACCAGAAAAACCCCAATAAGAATCTTAGAATTTCTATAAGCATAGATGATCTACAGAGATTTCTCTCCGCCGAACCAAAAAACCCTCCCCAAAGCGGACCTCTCTGCCTTCGTATTTGTACTAGCCCCAACATACCAATGTAGGTTATAATGTTCCCTTCCATTAACTCTAAGCGAGGCCCGCATACATACCTAATTAATTTTGTTCTTCCCCACATAATTAATTCCTACCATGATGATGTAGGTAAAGTTTACGATATTAAATCCAAGCTTTGGAGGAGACGATAAAAGCCATTATCTTTTAATTGAACCCTTTGTCGTAGGCAACGATCCTCTTTTAATTAAATTCTTCGCATGTTTTATTAATTTAATTATGTGGAATGATATTTGCAATAACTCATATAAATTCAAGCATTTTAATTACCGTATAAGCTTTTACCAAATTCTAATATGCACGCAAACACCACTTCATTACGCTTATATTGGTTTCACCAGATTCTTACACAGATCACATAAAATGAAACATGAGTTATGCCCTGTCATGATGCAATTTTGATGTCCAAGAGTGGGATCAACCCAGCGGATGGGTCACACAACTCTAGGCCGTGTGTTCTACTGTAAGCTTTCTTATCATGTCATCCATGTCACACACAGATGACCCTTTGTGTCCTCCGTCTTCATCTTCCCTCACTGCTTTCATGGCCGCTTCTCTGATCTCCCTGGCTCTCTCTCTCACTCGATTTCCTTTCTCTTCCTTCATCAACATTCTTACACTTCTCTCCACCGTCTCCCGTTTCAACTCTCCTTCTTTTCCCCTCCACATCTCGATGCACACCCCCACCTCCTCCTCCAACATTTGTGAATTCGCAAACTGGTCGGCTGCCATAGGCCACCCAATGATGGGCACCCCTTGGCTTAGGCTCTCCAGCACCGAATTCCATCCACAGTGACTCAGGAACCCTCCCGTCGAAGGATGGGACAGGATCAGCAGCTGAGGCGCCCATTTTCGGATAAGCAAGCCTCCCTTCTTTTCTTTCACTCGCTCTTCGAATCCCTCGGGAAGAAACTCCGCTGAGAACTCTGAATTCAATGGGGCCTCCGACGGCGGCCTGACGACCCAAATGAAAGGTTGTTGGCTTGATTCCAACCCTAGCGCTAGCTCCTTCATGTAGGACGACGATATCACACTTTGGCTTCCAAAAGAAACGAAGAGCACGGAGGATGGCTCCTGGGATTCAAGCCACTGCAAACATGCCCTTGCAGATTCTGCCTCTTCCTGGTTGCCCGGATGTAGAAAATCAGAACCGCTCCTTTCATTTGAAGCAGACCGCGAAGAAAGCAACGAAGAGGGTAGGATCGGCCCGAGCGCCCAAACGGGGCTGCCGGTGGATTTTCTCATGTGTTGGAGACTGCTATGCTCCAGCTCTTCGAACGTGTTACATATCGATCCCCAACTACGCATATTGCGAGAAATCTGACGATTGATGGCCAAGCTCCACAAATCAGATGCTGTGGTAATTTTCAAGCTCGCGGAGAGCTGAGATCGGTGCACTGTAACGTGTGGCATGTCTGGCAGAACAAACTCGTCGTCGCTGGTCTTGGTGTGAGGCAGATGAGTACAGAGGGAGGTAAAGACGGAGGTGCCATAAGCCCCACCAGTGCAGAACTGGATCCTGGGTATTCCCAACCTGTTCCCTACGTCTACCGTCCACCCCAAGAACCCGTCGCTGATAATGCACAGCGGCAGGCGCCCACCGTCTTCTTCAGAGATCCGGCGGATGAGAAGCTCAAAATGGGGCTCCAGGTGCTCAGAGGCTTCCAGGAGATAGGGGAAAAGATGCCGAGGGAGAGAGTCCGTGTTTTCGGTGTCAGGAGGAAGACCGTGGGCGGCACCGGAGAATGGCAGCTCCGCCAGGCGGATATCCAGACCGGGGCCAGCGGATTCGATCTTGGGTCTCAAGCTTCGGATGTTGACAGGCGTATTGGCGATGGTGATGGCGAATCCAGTTCGTTTGGCAAGCTTCTTGGCGAGCTCAAGGAAGGGGATGATGTGGCCCTGAGCCATGTACGGGAACATAACCACATGGTGCTTGAACTCTGTGGTAGTGGTGCTCAAATTCTCACGAGGGAAGGGAGTGGGAGAATCCATTGTGGGTAGAAGATCTATGCAGCGAAATGACCAGGGAATCCGTCGGATGTGCAGGCGGGGAGAGATTGCAGTCCGTCAATTATTACAATTCACAGAAGGAAGGCAACCAAGAAATATATCGTAGTTGAACGAAGCCTCTATCATGGGCATCTAAAATATGCGCATTCGTTGAAAGTGTAAGTTGTCTTTTTCCGTGTATTTTTTAAATCATATTTTCTTTATTTATTTTAATGATTTGAACAATTATACAAGGTTTAAGTTGGAGTAATGTTTAAGAATTATGTGTTTTTTTAATGGACTAATATTTAAGAAGCACTTGTTTTCTTTTAAGAGGTCATATATTCAAAATTATATGGGCTATATAAAGCTTGAGTTGACTTAATGGTGAGCTGAGGTGGATTCCTTGTCCTACAAACAACAATCTCTCATACACCAATTTGGTGTCTATCAACATAATAATAATTTAATTAGTTTTTATTATTTTATAAATTTTAGCAACATATGATGTATAATAAAATAAGGGTTTTATGTTTATTATAAAATTGATTCATGTTACCTTTTATTAACCATTTAATTTATATGGCTCAAAAATAAAATATTGCAATATATAGGAATAAGTAATATTGACATGTATTTAAAAAAAATTAATATTGAGAATGTGACTCATAAATAAAATATCTCAATATTAATTATGTGCATAAAATGTTGCAATATATAAGGATAAGTAATACTGACATGTATTTAAAAAAGTTTAATATTGAAAATGTGACCCATAAATAAAATATTTCAATATTAATTATGTATATATTATATATGGTTAGAAAAATATGCATATGTTATATAATTGAACAAAATAATTGTTTACGGTTAAAACATTTCAAGTCGTCTTACTATTCTACATTCTACCCTTTATTAGGTATGGTCAATTTTTTCTGAAATATATCAAAGATTTGTTGGAATTACAAGTTCAAACCTTCTAGAATACTCAATCCAAAAACCCAATGATATTTTCAAGGTATTGAATCCATTTATGCATTAAAAATGCAATTTAAATAATGATATCAAATCTCTCTAATCTTTTCAAATTTTGAACTTAAAAAAAATATGCATTTTACGAGATTTGATTCCTTTAGACATTTACTAGATATGTGATTAATATAAATTTATATTAATTTAAATTACAAATAGTATTTATTTTTCAAAATTTATAAAAATTCAAAAACAAAAAGACAAAATAATTAAAACAAAGAAAAACAAGAATACTTTTACAACAATTAGTTCATGGGATATCAACTAACTTTCGCATGTCCTTAACATGAATGAGTCAAGCAAAGATATGCCACGTAATGAAAATAGTTGTAAGTTCAGAAGTTGAGCAATCAAAATCTAGAACAATGGCTCAATAGTTTGGTTAACTCAAAAATGAAACCCAATAACTTATTTAGGGTCTTGTTAATTTGGAAGCTCCGAGACAAATTCCAACCATGGGATGAGATTTCTCTTTTGGAGAAGACCAATTTTGACTATTGAAACACTCAATTTGGACAAGGGAAAGTATATTTTTGAATTAAAGCCCACATGTGCACATTTGATCAGGTCGGGCCTAAAGTAAATCGGACCCCCTTGGAAGGCTATAAATATAAGTGACTTCAACCTCATTTGGACATCATCTTGGATGATTCTTCTATTCATTTTCTTGGTTTTGGCTCGCTCAGGTTTGAGGTAGGTTCACAGAGATTGGCTCACACAAGGCCGAAATTGTAGGGTTTGAATCTCGCGCGTGTGTCTCAGGGTTTTAGTTCTGAGCCGCAAGCATGACACAAGAATATTTCAGTAATAATCGCAAACTAGCAGGCTCATGCATGTGGTTGGAGTGTTTCAGCCACACGCACCACTCTCTGGGTGTGGTTGGGACCTAGGGTTTGGTTTTTCAGTTGACCGCAGAGTTCGGCAATTGACTGCAATTAATGACAGTTGATCACATGCCTCTAAACTAGGGTTTTGAGTATTAGCAATGTTGAGTTCACCTCATGGATATTGTTTATTTAATTTTGCTAAATAGGTTTATAGTTGATGATATGTATCATTGTACTCTCTCTTGTTGAATCATTCAATGACAATGTAATAAGAAGAAGAATTTGAAAGAGTTTTCCCCATATTGGATTTTTCCCTAGTCTCCAACCAATCCTGGTGTCTCTATGTGTAAATGCATTTCTTCTATTGTTCTTTTATGTTCTATTGCATTGATGATGATGATGTTTTTATTTCTACATAATTGTATATGTTGTTGAATAATGTTGTAAATATGAATAATGTTAAGTTTTATGGGGTGAATTCAATATGTAAATGTTTAAATGCAAGTATCAAAACAAATACCAATATAACCCTAAGAAAAATTAACATGGGATCAGATTTGGGCTGAAGAAAATTCATTGAGATCACCCTAAGAAGACACCATTGATGGAAGGAAGAGAAAATGGTGGAGACCTAAAAGAATGTTAAGGTTTGAAGGTAACCCTGGGCTATTTGTGTATTAGGGTTTGATGGATATTATGAGGTTAGGGTTTGGTACAAACCTTGTTTTATGCCAAATATTTGAGATATGCAATCTAGAAACCCTAGCATGGTCAATGTGAAAATGTTCTAACACTTATAACAGATTTGATGTAGCCCGTAGATGGGATAGTCTCAATTTCACCTTGGTTTTTAATGAATATGATGAATGTATTGAAGACAATAATGTTATATGTACAATGGATAATCATGACTCTTGAAGGCCAGCTCAAGAGGGAGATTTTCACCTCTCATTGAAGATAAGTACCTTTTAGATTTATGTTACCTCTTTTTGATTCTTCCTGTCTGAGTTTTTTTTTTTTTTTACTTCTTGTATGTGTATTTGAGTATTTGGATACTTCTAACGTCTTGTTGAGATGTGATAAGTTGATCCTTCTTGAGGATCTTCCGAGATACTGGAAAAGACGACTAGTGCACGAAGATAAGAGCTACAATTGCCCATGATAAGGAAGTTGACAAGGTGTTCTTGCTACCAATGTCAAACAAGAAGACACATTGGTATCTGAATACTACAAGGTATATATTATGTATTGTTTCAATGTTCTATTTTAGCTAAAAATATTGGATGGCAAGGTAAGTCGTAATGTGTGATGAAGGACTCATATTGCATATGAAAGTAGGTTTTATTCATGGTGCTTATGATGAAATGGCGCACTTGGTATGTGATAATAACATTGTTGCTCAAGATCCCCTTCTTGACCTTGGATTAGTAATTTTGACAATATAATAAATATGGATGCCCTACCTTGATAAAGCTATATAAGTGATATTATGTTCATGATTTTTTATGATACACCTGCCAGTTCTCTTAATCATATGATGGGGGAAAGACGTTTCTCTATTTGGCCACAATTACACTGCGAGTAATTCATCCTTCCGCTAATTGGAGCTTTAATTATAGGTCTCTAAAGATCTGATCTAGACCAACATTAGGTTCAGGAATATTGGATAAGAAATAGTATTCTATTAGGGTTTAAGCAAAATATTAATGCTTAATATTTTGCAAAATAGATACAATTTGGAAAACTGCCATGTAGTAATATTCTGGAAAGAGTATCTAAAAGCATATTTTCAAGTATTTACACCATGTAGAGGTAAAAAACCAGGGCATATATGTTTTGACCAAATCCCATTTTGAAAAAATAACCCTTGATGAAAGTTTGATGTCATGATGAAGTATCTAGTGCTAACATGTTATGGCCATGATGGATATATGTTTTGGAACTTGATATAGTTTGATTTCATGATCTAACAGTTCTACTGAAGCATGATAGTATTATGATAGAAAGGTTGATAATGATGAAGTCTAAAGTGGCTTCTCATCAAGAGGGATATTCTGTTGAGTGTGGAGCCTCATTATCTTCTGTATTCAAAGGTATTACCGCATTGGACCCTAGTTCGTAATGGGACGGCAACGCCGCCCATAAAATATTCGCTACAGGGGGGGTCCAGGGGGTGCAGCTGCAACCTTTGGGAGCCCCCCCTAGCTGGGGGATCGGGGGCAGTGCCCCCGAAGCTAAAAATAGATGTAAAATTGCCTTGTAAAATGTTGTAATTGTTGGCATTATGACATAGGTGTTGTCCATGATGGCAACTCACTCAAATGACAGATCACAGTTCAGACTCTCAGAATGAAGGAAAAAGAGATATACGCAGGTTCCACTTAACCGAGCCGCGTATACACGCGGGATCGCTAACACAAAGGCATGTATGCATATGCACACACTTTCACACAAGGAAAAGCGCGTACATGTGGGAAAACTTGGTTTTGGTCCATGGTATTTGGTCCCTGGTATTTTGACCCATGGTATTGATTCAAGGTATCTTGAACGAAGTGTTGACCCCAGGTATTTGGTCCAAGGTATTGCTTCTAAGTGGTTTTGAACCATGGTAATGAGTAAGGCCTAAGAATACAAAAGGAGGAGGAGATCATTAGGTAAAGGCACTCAAGAAATGAATATCTTATGAACAAGAAGATCTAGAAGATTGGTCATTGGTTATGGTGCATTGTTGAATTTGAATCAAGGAGGAACTTGAGTGCTTGAAGAAGGATAAGTTTTATTGATGGGTCAAGATCTTAAAGCTTGAAGAGAAGTATCTTTATGTGGTTTTGATCTTTTATCTGAATAATTGGCACATGTCGTAATCTGTAAATCTGATGATCTGGGTATAGTTGATGTCTGAATAGTTATAAAGGTTAAACCATCTTTTACAGATTTGTATGCAGGTTCAGTATAGCAAAAGCGCGTATACATGCTAGTTTGGCAATTCAAAACAACGTATACGCAGGTTTGCCTTCATATAACAGCGTATGCACGTAGGTTAGGCACATTGAAGTAGTGTACGTCTCATATAATATGTTTTAGCTACTTCTGCTTACTGTTGCAGTGTTCTGGGTTCTAGTTGGGTTCTGGTACTGTTACTGTATTCTGGTTACAACATTTAGAGAAGTGATTGTTTGATTCAGTTTTGTTTAGTGCAAGGGAGATTGATTAATGTAGATATATTTTGATGGTTAATTGATGATATTGATGGATCCAGTTTGAAAATTTATGAAACGTGGTCCTTGGAAGAAAAGAGAAGGTTGTAGCCTTCTATAGGTCAGCACCTACGTATTAGTACATCAGCTAGTACAAGAGCTAAGGGGGTTGTAGCTCCCTTTGAGGAGAAGCTGGACAATGAGAGAAGGTTGTAGCCTTCTGCAAGTAGAAGCCTACGTACTATTATAAGACTGCACCAATACAGAAATACTGTAAAAGGAAGTTTCTTATTTAAAGAAGATAAAGACAAATTGCAGTAGGTGTTTTTCACCCACATTGGGTTTCCACCTTACATCTTGTGTTCTTGTGTGTGATTGTCTGCTATGTTTTTACCGTACTTGTTACTGCTTATATGGTTCTGATACATAGATTAAGGATCAACTGACTAAATAATAAGTTTACAAGGTATACGTTGGTTTCTCTAAACACAGTTGCATATATACGCAAGTTGCATTAACAGAAGTGACGTATATAAATCTGTTTATGGAAATGAAATATTGTTAAGTTGCTAATACTAATTCACCCCCCCTCTCAGTATTATTTCCAACAATTGGAATCAGAGCAGGTCCTTCCGAAGAAGCTTGATCGCTTGAAGGAAGATCTATCATCATGAGCAACTACGAAAGAGAGGCATCCATCAGGCCACCAATCTTTGATGGGAGCAACTTCGTCTATTGGAAGGTAAGAACCACAACCTATCTTCAATCGCTTGGAACAAAAGTTTGGGATATCATGGAAGGAGGATACACATTTCCATCAACAACTCCTACAGATACGGCAGGTAAAAAGCAGTATGAAACAAATGCAAAGGCTGTCAATACTCTATTGGGGAGTCTGTCACAATCAGAATTCGTCAAGGTTATGCAGCTTAAAACCGCCAAAGAAATATGGGACAAGATCATTCTAAGCTATGAAGGAGACGATCAAGTAAAACGTGCAAAACTACAATCTCTCATAATTCAATATGAAACTCTCAGAACGCACAATGATGAAAGTGTAGCTAATTATTTCTTACGTATAGATGAGATTGTTAATCGCATGAAAAACTTGGGTGAAGAGATAAAATAATTTACTTTAGTTGAAAAGGTTCTAAGATCCTTGTCTTCTAAGTTTGAATCAAAAGTTTCTGCCATAGAAGAGAAGTAGGATCTTCAGAGTATTACTATGTCACAACTCGATGGAATCCTAACTGCTTATGAAATGAGAAAAGGGGGTCCATCAGATATGAGAGAAGCCACATTCAAAGCTTCAGGAAGAGAACTCAATGAGTCAGGACATACATCAGAAGGAGAGGAAGAATCAAACTTTGTCAAGAACCTTCAACGGGGTTCTGGAATATTCATAGGTAAACTACCTTTCAAATGTTTTGCTTGTGGAAGAGTAGGTCATTATGCTGCCAAATGTCCTCACAAAGATAAGCTTGATAAAGGTAAGGAATCAACAAAATGGAATAGAAAACAAAGTGTAAATAAGAAGAGCTATTATACACATGAAGATAGTGATGGTTTATCAAATAGTGATGAAGATGAAAATAGTAATGATTATAGACTTCTGATGGCTTCTGAAGATGATTATTTTTTGGATGCTTTAGATGAAGATGGTCTCTATGAAGAAATTTCTAAACGTAAAATCTGTTTAGAAGAAAAGAGTATGATTATAGGTACTCTAACATTCCAACTTGCTAAAAGGGAAAAACACAATGAAAAGTTAGAATGTGAAATTATGGGTCTAAGAAAAGAAATTGAGAAAACAAAAGCTCTCAATCTTAGGTTTGCTAAAGGATCAGAAACTTTAGATGAAATCATCAAAGTGCATCGTTCTCCTCTAATAAAGACAGGTGTTGGATATATTGAAGAACCATCTCAAGCACAGAAGCCATCAACCTACAAAAGCTATCTTGATGCAGCAAGGAGAAATGAACAGATTGACAATCGTCAGTAGAGGCTTAAAGCAGATCACCAGGTAAATCAAGTTCAATCTACTTCAAGGATGAACAAAATCTATAACCAACCATAGGTAAATCATTCTCAATTTGCTTCAAGAATGAATGTCAATGGAAACTACAATCATCGGGTCAGTAGATTCGATAACCGCAGGAATTTCTCTAATGGCCAATGTTTTTCTTATCATAACTTTGGACACAAAGTTGCTCAATGTGTTGCTTACAAGACCATCATGACTAGAGAAGCACGAAATCAAAGGAATGTGACTGGGATCATGAAAAGGACCTACAATAACTTCTTTGCTCTTGAAAATGAAATAGAATGCACTATCTGTAACAACTTCGGTCATGAAGACTTTGAATGCAGGAGTAAATTTCGACAAACATCTTAGAAGGAGCAAGCTTCATTGGGTCCCAAAACATGGAAAAAGAAAGAACCAAAAATCAAAAGATGTGGTATAGCCTTATATGTAGAAGGACAAGAAAATCAATGTTACATCGACAATGGATGCTCAAAACACATGACAGGTGATAAAGAAAAACTTCAGTCATACAGTGCCTTAGAAAAAGGAAAGGAAGGTCTCATTTGGAAATGATACCCCTGCAGTCATAAAAGGTAAAGGCTTTGTTCTCTTAAAAGAAAAGGTTAAAGCTAGGAATGTTATGTATGTTGATGGTTTAAAGCATAATCTATTGAGTGTCAGTCAAATGTGTGATCAAGGAAATGAGATAGTATTTCGATCAAATGGATGTGTTTTTCATGAGCTTGATACAGGAGAAACAGTGGTAAAAGGCATAAGAACTCCAAATAATTTATACATACTCAAGGGAGGACAACAACAATGTTATCTCAGCAAAAATGATGAACACTGGCTATGGCACAGAAGATTGGACCATCTAAGCTTCCCTCAGATAAGGAAAGCATGCAAATTCCAAGTTGTTCATGATCTTCCTAACATCAGAATTCGAAAAAATACAATATGCAAATCATGTCAATTTGGTAAGAAAACCAGAGTACATTTTCCTGAGAAGGAAGGATCAGCTAGTAAGCCTCTTGAACTCGTCCACACTGATTTATGTGGTCCATCAAGGAAAAGGTAACCTCGTGGAGAAGAATACTTTATATTGTTCATTGACGACTTTTCCAGAATGTGCTGGATAGGAATTCTAAAGCATAAAGATGAAGCATTTGAAAAGTTCAAAGCCTTCAAAGCTTTGGTTGAAAATGAATCATATCGCAAAATCAAATGCCTTAGGTCTGATCGAGGAGGGGAATTTACGTCGAATGAATTCTTCGACTTCTGTGAAGCACATGGAATAAGAAGGGAATTCTCTACCGCAAGGACTCCTCATCAAAATGGAGTGGTAGAAAGGATGAACATAACTGTTCAACAAATGGCTCGTGATATGCTAGATGAGTCTGGAACTCCTGCAACCTTCTGGGGAGAAGCTGCATTTGCTACCGTCACTATTCTCAACAAAACAAATGTCCGAGTAAACAACACTCAAACTCCTCATGAACTTTGGTATGGTAAGACTCCTACTGTAAAATACTTCGAAGATTTTCGAAGTAAATGTTACATCAAAAGGACTTATGAAAAACTTGGCAAGTTTGAACCTAGAGCAGATGAAGGCATTCTCCTTGGTTACTCTTCCCGAAGTAAAGGATACACATGTTATAATAAAAGACTAAGGAAAATTATTGAAATTATTGACATTGTGGTTGATGAAGCAGGTAAAAACTAAAGAGTGGGAAGAAGACGAGGATTATCCTTCCACATCAACTCAGACTAATGCTGAAGAAGAAGAAACCAATGAAGCACCAGAAGAGCAGATAACGGTAGAAGAAAAGATTCCATCCAAATATGTTCAGAAAAATCATCCAGAGACTCAAATTTTGGGACAGAAAGAAGCAGGTGTACAGACAAGACGAACTATCACAGAACCTTCAAGCTATCTAGCATTGCTTTCCTCCATCGAACCGTAAAATTTACATGAAGCATGCAAAGATGAATGCTGGGTCAAGGCCATGAATGAATAGCTTGAGAAAATTGAAAAGAATAATACTTTGGAATTAGT